>MU184392.1:30627-59001 GCA_016904865.1 Pissodes strobi | reverse complement strand
ATATAGACGAAACTACTACCGAAGAAGAAGTGATCACAGCGATTGAGAGGGATACGGGTGTAAAAAGAAAACATATAGAAGTAAGAAGCATGAAACTAAATAGTAGTGACTGCCAAATTGCCACAATTGCGGTGGATAAAAGAGCAGAAAGGAACATTCCAACGAATGGTAAAGTAAGGATTGGATGGACAAACTGCAGAATTAGGGAACAATTCCGCATAACAAGATGTTATAAATGTCTAGGCTTTGGGCATGTTAAGAGGGAATGTCAAGGGATAGATCGCACAATGACGTGCATAAATTGCGGGAAGGAGGATCATCAAGCAAAGGAATGTACTAATACACCATATTGTGAGAGTTGCAAGGAAGAGGAACACCGTGCGGATTCGACGAGGTGCCCAGAGTATAGGACATTGATTAGTGAGGAAAGAAATAAGAGGAGCGAGAAAACAGGCGAAAGGGAAATCACATATGAGCATCAAGGTCATCCAGTTGAATCTAAATAGGTGCAAAGCGGCACAGGACATGCTACGAAAGACGGTATACGAGGAGGATATTAACATAGTAATAGGGCAGGAACCAAACAAAAAAAATGCAAGATTATGACTTTTGTGACGAGGACTGTGATAGATTTCTAAATATAGATAGAAAAATGAGTGTAACCAAAACCTTCAGGGGGAAAGGATATGTGGGAGCGGAGATGGACGACTGTGTCGTCATTTCATGCTATTTTTCGCCAAATGGAAAGATTGAGGATTTTGAGAGATTACTGAGGGAGATGGAAGAACATTTGAGGAGAGCAAGCAAGGAAATAGTCGGGGGAGGGGACTTAAATGCAAAAACTTTTGCTATTGGATCTACGGAGACGAACCGTAGAGGCAGAATTTTTGAAGACTGGATTGCGTCAAATGGCTTGATAATTGCAAACGTGGGTGATACTCCGACTTTCGAGGGGGCGATTGGAACATCAGTTATAGATTTCACGGCAACAACAGAAGGACTATGTGACAAAGTAAACGGATGGAAAGTCTACCAAGAACAGGAGAATTTAAGTGATCATAACACAATCAAATTTGACATTAAACTAGAAACAACTAGAACTTCTGCCTCTGCAACACAACAGGGATGGCGTATAGGAGAAGACGCGATGCAAAGATTCGCCGACGATTGCAGGGATATGTTCTCAAGCAATCCTGTGGCAACACCGGATAGACTATCGAGAGGTATCTGTGAAATGTGTGATAGTCACTTCCCGAGGAAAACAGGAAGGAACCCAGAGCGCCCCCCTGCATACTGGTGGAACATCGAGATTTCTATGAAGAGAGTTTCATGTAATCAAATAAGAAGAAAGCTCACCAGGGCTAGAGGACAATCAGGATTAAGAGAGCAACGAAATGATCTTAAAAAGCAGTATAAAAATATTAAAAACGAGCTAAAAAATCTTATATGGAAAAGTAAAGCGGAGAAGTGGAAGCAACTGTGTCACGAGTTATACGGAGACGTGTGGGGAAAAGCATATCAGATTGTCACCAAGAGATTGAAACTTCGACAAGGAAGGACACTCAGTGATGAAACGGTCAAAGAACAAATAAGAAAGCTCTTTCCACAAAAGGATAAAATAATATGGGATAAACCCAGGATACAAGAAGAGGATATCCCACTCTTTCAAAAAAAGGAACTGGAAACAGCAGTACCACAATTGAAAAGCAGAAAGTCTCCAGGGCCGGACGGGATCACGCCGGAGGTCATACAACTGTGTGTGGGAAAAAACCCATGGTTCTTCCTTGACGTGTTCAATAAGTGCCTAAAGGAGGGAGACTTCCCAAGAATTTGGAAATGTGCAAAACTCGTGCTCATAGAAAAACCGAAGAAAAATCCTTCCGGCGGGGTCACGTTTAGACCTCTATACCTTATTAATACGGCTGGTAAACTGCTGGAGCTGATGATAAAGAACAGATTGTTGACATCTATGGAGAATAGGGGCTTGGATCGAGAAAACCAATATGGCTTCACTAAGGGCAAGTCAACAGTAAGTGCAATTAGCAAAATTATGGAAATCACAGAAGAAGTACGACAGAGAGCGTATGGGAACAGAGAGCAATGCTTGATGATCCTGTTGGACGTGCAAAACGCCTTTAATTCTGCTCCGTGGGATGGAATAATAGAAGAACTAAAAAGAGGAGGGGTGGAGAAATACCTAGTTAGAATACTACAATCCTATCTGGAAGAAAGGAAAATTATAAACCGCAATGGAAAATTCGAAGAAATAACATGTGCAGTTCCACAAGGATCGATTTTGGGGCCCACACTCTGGAATGTATTTTACAACAGGGTGCTACGCCTCGAGACGGGAATAGGAGTATGCGTGATAGCGTACGCAGATGATCTGGCTGTTCTGGCTAAAGCAAGGACTAAGACAGAGTTGGAAGATAGGGCTCAACATGCAGTAACGAGCATAGCAGAGACATTGGCGGAAATGGGTATAACGATGGCTACAGCTAAAACAGGGACCATCCTGCTCATAGGTTGCAGGAACATAAGGGAAGTTCAACTGGACATTCAAGGAACAACGACAACTACTGTGGATTGTGTTAAATACCTGGGAGTAACACTGGTCAGAAATTTAAAAATGACAAGTCACATTAAACGAATAACCAAAAAAGCAAACGAGATGATGAACTTGCTATACAGACTGATGCCGAGGGTAGGAGGGCCGAGGGCTGGAAAAGGAGGATGCTCGCCAGTGCTGTGACATCGGTGGTACTGTACGCGGCGCCGGTATGGGAGCGTGCGCTCAAACACAAACACTACGTGGAAATTCTGCAGAGCATAAATAGAAGATTGTCAATAATGATAACGTCGGCATACAGAACCGTAGCCGGGGCGGCGATAGAAGTCGTGGCAGGACTGTCGCCAATAGAACTACAAATTTCGGACGCACGGTAATTCATAAAAGCGGAAAGCCCTACGCGAAAGAGGCGAGGGAGGATCTCATGAAAAAGTGGCAGGTAAAGTGGCAGAAATATAATGGATGGGCAAGGTACTTCATAAAGGACGTAAACGCGTGGACGAATAGAAAGTGGGGTGAAATGGACTACGAGGTGACGCAAGCGATCACGGGACATGGGATTTTCGGACCATATTTAAAAAACATTAAAAAACAAGAAACTGATGAGTGCTGGTTCTGTGGGGAGCCAGGATGCTCCGGGACACACCATCTTTGACTGCACCAGGTTTGAGAAAACAAGGCGGGTAGCCTCCCTGGAATGTAACAAGGTCGTAGATAGAGAAAATGTGGCGGATTTACTTCTGATAAATGAAAAGACTTGGAACGCTGTCACAAACATGATGAGAGTAATAATGAGGGAAAAGGCAAAGGAAGAAGCAAGAAGAGAGACCGAAAGAAGGAACATATAGGAGATTCCCCCTGAAGTAATGCCTTTCGGCGGTTCCAGGGAAAATGTAGGGGAAGGGTTTTAGTGGGTCGGCGGAGTATGACACTACCGGGCTCAAAAGAACAACATGGATCTCGGTGTGCATAGATAAGCATCTCGTAATCCCTACTAAAAAAAAAAGGGTTAGTTTTGGTTAGTGTGGGTTAGTTTTGGACAGTATGGGCTAGTTTAGGTTAGTCTGGGTTAGTTTGAAATAGTTGAAGAGACAAGCGCGCTTAGTCTCGGTTAGTCTGGGTTAGTTTTAGTTAGTTTTAGTTACTTTGGATTAGTGTCGGTTAGTTTGGGTTAGCTGTGGGAGTTTTCGCGTTAAACTGTATTACTAAACAGCCTCATTTGTGACTTTTTCCAATTTTTGCCGTCAAAATTGCTCTGCGCAATATGTAACGTGTCACAAAACACTTTTATTTAGATAGTATTACCTGCCACACAAAAAAAATTGCAAAATTCAAAAAGTGCGCAAAGCAAATATTTACCGAGATTTTTTGTATTTTGGTTAATTTTGGTTACTTGTGACTTTTTTGTATTATGGTGTTACATAGATTATGATATATATTTCAGTTTGGCAACACTGCAAACATTTCGTGTTATTCATTATTCTGTCAATAACCTTATTATAAATTATTATACAGTTTTCGTATTGAAAGTAGTAAATATTAGGAAAATAATTGTAAGGTCAAGTTTTCCAAGCAAATTTTACTTTTAATCTATTCTAGACAGCATAAGCTATGGATTAAAATTGAAAAAAAAAACTGAAATGGTTGGGTTTATTAATATTATATTAAAGTACATGCAAATAAAGTAAAAAAAAGTACCTTTAAAAAAGCACATCCTAGTCCGGATCTTGGTATTATCAACCTATCCAGCTTAATCCAAGTCTTGTCGTCAATGTTAAATCCCTCTAGAATATCTAATGATTGCTTAAAATAACCGCCAGCAACGTATATCACCCTAGGTATATTTGGTGTTCGTTCTTTTACAGCTGTTCGTACATGCAGAGTCAAATCCTTAAACATAAATTTAAATATTAAAATTAGCTGGGAACTATTTCTATCGGTTTTATCTATGATATCCTTTCAAAAGGGGCTATTCCATTGAAGCAAGACCTAGGTCCATCTATTGGCCATAGATGAAAAATACCACTTACCTTTCCTGGATAACTAAACAAATAAATAAAATAATATGGCACTAATTTCTGCCTAATATTAATTTAAAATGAACAAGTCCATACATAATTTGAATTAAAGTTATCCTAAATTATTGATGTCAATTTGTTTCTACAAAAGATTCAGTGAAATCAAAATATATGCTATATTAACGAATTCAGTGAATAACTCCCAATTTATATGCAGATTGAACCCATAAAACGAGTCCCCTTTCAATATCCAAGCTTAAGGGCAGTTCATTTATTTGACACCTATTGGTGAAATTCAGTAGATTTCTTGTCGATTTATAGAGGATTCCGCCGTCATACATTGACTAAATAATAAGCAAAGGCATATATAAATTCGCCAAGTAGTACCTAACAAGGGAGTACCAACAGTTATTGTGCTAACCCCTTCCGTAAAATCGCCATAAAACCGTTTTAGATACTATTTCAATTTTAAACATGTCATGGGCTGGTATTAGGTTTGGTTAGTTTAGGTTGTTTAAATAGGCACTGATCAAAAGTCTATACCACTAATCAGGTTTTTATTTCTAGAATCATGTTTTCAATAGTGATGCTTTTTTGCTTAAATAAACAATACACTGGGTAAGGATAATTGACATTTTTCCTGTGTTTTTTGGTTGTATAATGAATCTTAAAACTTTACTATATAAGGCATTATAACTTATAACCTAACAAAAATGCATTAACATCTATTATGTTAAGTTCACTGGTGAGCATTCAAGCAAAACTTCACCGCTTGCGCCTAGATAGAGCACGGTTGGCGATTTATGTAAGAGGATGTAATGGTGTACTGCTGTTCCGTACATTTTGGTCGCTTAATATACCAAACTCGAATAAAACTGCCAGTTCAATAGGCTTTATTATCTTAATTGTGGCCATTTGTGCGTGGTAATTCTCCTTTTTAAAGTAATTTTTAGGAAGGAATATCGTTTGGCTCATCATCTCTATTGTCTTTTTTTCGTTTAGATCGAACCTGTCTAGTATTCTGACAGCAGTATTTGAATTGACATTTAAGGATTTTAGCTGAATGTCAGTCGATAGTTTTTGACGTGATTACAGATTTGTTTCGGTTTATTAATCCAGTAGGATGAGGGAATACAGAAGAAAACGGTTGTTGTTGATTCTGTAAGGATTTTGTTTTATCATTAGCAATAGAAAATTCCTTGGGTGAAGAGGTAGCTCTTGAGTAGTGATCCATTTTCGTAGATGAAATAGGTTGGAAGCAGTTTGAGACTTTCGAGAGATGGTTAGTTTGTGGAAGAAATTTTTTAGCAACCGCCTATGGCAATAAGCCCCTGGGTATAAGATACCCAGGAAGGTTTTGGTGAACCCCAGTTTTGGTAAGCCGTTTTAAGTTGTTTTGAATGTATAATTTATACCTAGCGGTATATTATCGACGATGTTTACTAAAATCTAAAAAGTGTTCATAATTAACATATAATTATTCACTCACCTTAAATATTTTTGCTAAATATTCCTTACAAGCGGGAGTCTTCTTAATAACATCACATTTCTGAATTTGATCGTTTAAAAACTTGGGAGGTAAAAATTGACAACGAACCGCCGCTAAAATATCTTCCATTTTTCTATTTCTATTATCCTCATCGTATTTAACCCATTTTAAAACTGCATTATATACTTCTTTCTCGTCTTGTACGTTAAGCTCGTCTTTCCTTATAAGATGAATGAGTTGAAGTGCACTTAACTGAAGGAATTCTTCTTCTTTGCAAATCTAAAAATTGATTATATAAAAAATAGACTATACAAATTATACTTCAGGATAACTTGAGAGATAATAGCACCTTAACTTTTGAATCGCCTGTATATACGAATGAAGTGTATTAATAGGTACAGGGTGGCCCGTTTAAGAGGGGCCTATACTTTATCTCGAAAACTACGGGGGTTGGAAAAAAAATTAAATACAAAAGTTATATAAGTAAAATGATTTTTATTTTTTTTGTATTGTTTTAATCGTCACTTTTATACGGGATGGTCAAAGAAAGTTAATTTTCATAAATGAATCACCCTATATTTTATTAAATTTTTGGATTCTACTTAAAATTCTAAGCATATTTGATGTATGATGTTATACCTCTAGAGTTAGTAGTTTCAGAGATATAAACAGTTGAAAATCGGTACTTTGACTAATTTTCACCTTGGTAGCAAGAAGACCATTAGAGATGGAGTAAAATTGATTTCACATTCCTATCTTAACTTTTCAAGAGCTATCTGACGGTACTAATTGACAGGTGGTACCATGGGTACCAAGTCTGGTATCTCGGTAGGTAACATCAGTTAGCACCATCAGATAGCTCTTGGAAAGTTAAGATAGGAATGTGGAATTAATTTTACTCCATCTCTAATGGTCTTCTTGCTACCAAGGTGAAAAGTAGTCAGAGTACCGATTTTCAACTGTTTATATCTGTGAAACTACTAACTCTAGAGATATAATATCATATATCAAATGTGCTTAGAATTTTAAGTAGAATCCAAAAATGTAATAAAATATAGGGTGTTTCATTTAAAAAAGTGTAACTTACTTTGACCATCCTGTATATAAAAAAGTAACCATTAAAACAATACAAAAAAAAATAAAGATCATTTTACTAGGAATAACTTTTGTATTTATTTTTTTTTCCAACCCCCGTACTTTTCGAGATAAGGTATAGGCCCCCCTTAAACTCGCCACCCTGCCCTGTACATCCTATCAAGGTACTCAAAAGTTAAGTTGGCTCTATCACTAGGTTTTCATATGCTTGGACTTTGGTCAAATTAGGGAAGGATACATTTATTGATTTAAATGCTAAAATCTCATTAATTTTTTAAATTGTGCACACATTTAAGATATACAGGGTCACAGAAATATTGAGCGATCTATTTGTCTATTTGTTCATAAACGTTTTTCTAAACTGTTAAATATGGAAGGAAATGTGTTTTTTTTATATATAATAATTATTTTAGTACCACTTGATAATATGAATACGAGATAGTTATGATAATGTAGAAAATAACTGATAATAGGCTAGGCAAACCAGAATTTAATTGCCTTTAAGCATTTTAGCTACAAAATATTAAATTGCATAGAATTTTGCAATATGTTTTTAATACCTCAGTAACCACAGATTCCCTTTTTAAACGTACTTTGAAAGCCGTTCAGTGGTCACGCCATGGTGGAAAAGACCGCACCGCTTCCAAATTGTGTGTAATTCCGCGAGTAGTAGCTTGCGGTTTAATTGAGAGATAGATTAATATAATGTCGACAGAGTCGAGGGTTTAGTTCACCTACCAAAGGTTTGGTGTGGTTGTTTTGAGCGCACGCGATAACTTACATAATTTTTATTTTATTTAATACAAAAATTGGTTTGGTACTTTAAAGGGAAAGTATTTTTAATTTACTTTTTCTACGACTGCCCTGAAAATAGACAAAAACGCACTAACAACTGCTCTTGAAAATTGGACATTTCACACGCTTATTCGGGTTTTTAGATTAAAGGGCTTCGTCTCCGTTTTAGAGCTTCGCCCTCAAAGGTCCCATTACCAGATCTCTAAAAAAGGGGGCCCAATTATAAGGCTTCACCCCTCGGGAGCCTCTTTTTGCAAAACTGTATAAAATGGCACTGTCATACCAGGGGCCCCCTTTAAGACTTGGGGCCCCATTTTAGGGCTTCGCCCCAGGGGGCTCCATTCCTAAATCTGAACAAATGGGACTCCTGTACCATAGGCCCCATTCTAGGGTTTCGCCCCCTGGGGCCCCATTTTATTGCTTCGCCCTCGGAGCCTCTTTTTCAAAATATTTGGAAAATAGGGACCCCACACCGGTGGCCCCATTTTAGGACTGTGCCCCTAGTCATAGTTTAGCGAGAATCTCTTACTCACGTAGCTTCTTTCATTAGGAATAAAATGTTCTGATAAATCAATAATAAAAATGTTTCCCATATAACATGTAATTTTCGACCAAACTCGCAGTGGGGTACCCTGTATGTAGCAGTCGTAGAAAAAGTATAGTGTGCTACACGTGCTGAAAAGTCTTATTTTCAGCACTTGTTGCACAATATACTATTTTAAACGGTTTTATTTAGCATGACCTGTTTGTTTTATGTGTCAAATCTTGTAGTTGAAATTTTACCCCCTTCCTGTTGACAGATTGATCTGATATTTGGCACACACCTTTAGTTCTGATGACAATGCAATTTAACACATTCTGTGTTATTGTAAATCCAAGATGGCCCCGCTACAAAATGGCGGATTACATATTTTTTCACAACCTCCTCAATATGAAAGGGCTTGAATAATAGAATATTGTAATACACTGTAGCAAATTTTAAATCTAAGATGGTCGCCGGCACAAAATTCCAGATTTCATATTTGCTTCAATATTTCTAATTTCATATTTGTTTCAATATGGGTGATGGGTATCAAATGAAAGGGCTTTATAAGTAGAACACAGTGCATGGCGGATCATAGTGTTTAGACAGTCTATACTTACATTAAAGTTGAAATCTAAGCTTCCATTGTCCACAAAATGCAATGCAGCACTGTACACGCAGTTGTGTATTTAGGCTCGAAATTGTTTGAGGAAGGAGAAGCATACGTGGCTCTGAGTCGAGTAAAGTCTTTGGAAGGATTATGTATTGAGGAGTTAAATTGCAACAAATTGTCAGGAATGAAACCTTGTAATAATGAGGCACTACATGAACTAAATAGAATGAGAAACATTAAGTAACTAAATAAAAACTAAAAACTTGAAAATAAAATAAGTAAAAAAACAATTTTTAAGTTAAACGGTTTTATTGTTGCATACCATGCATACATCCAGTCCAGGTTAAGATATGGTGTGATCCTTTGGGGTAATTCACCGGACATACACAGAATTATGGTATTGCAAAAAAGGTGCATTCGAAGTATTTTTAAGATGAAACAGCTAGAGAGTTGCAAACAGGTTTTTGCTGAAAAAAATATACTGACGGTAATTGGAATTTACATATTGGACTCTGTGACATTTGTGTGTGATAACAGAGATCTTTTCATTGAATGTGATGTAAAACATAATTATGATACTCGTCATCAAAGTAATTTGACAACTGAAAAGTACAACTTTACTTACCTGCAAAAAAATGTAAAATACAGTATTATAAAAATTTATAATTGTTTTCCGGACGAAATCAGAAATCTGCCAAAAAATAAACTTAAATTTGTTTTAAAGAAATACCTAGTCAGTAAGGCCTTTTATAACATTAATGATTTTTTTAATGATCCAGATAAAGAGATGATATACTGTTAAAATAGTTATTTTTTTATTCCTGTTATTTAAAATATGTATGTTTTTCTTTGAAATGTTTCACCAAACACCTCCTGTGAGGGGTCAAATGTAATTTTGTTTAAAATTTAGATTGCTATCATTTTATCTATTTTATCTATTGTGTACTGTGTGCCCGTCGTTAGTTGTTTACACTTATAAATGTTGACTTTTTTGACATTGTTCAACACCAATTAGGGTTTTATTGTTTACTGTAAACACTTTGAACAAATAAAATATATCTATCTATCTCTATCTATTGAAAATAATATTACTAAAAGCTAAAAAATAATTCATTAGGTCCTAAGTACTAGTCATCACTCCACTCTCCTCATCAATCTAGGGCATTGATCAGACAAAAAAATAAAATCGTGGGGCGTAGCGTAACCTGAGTAAATATGTAAATATCATTTATAACGATATGATCGGATGACTATTGATAGAAATTTCACGCGCCCGACGATTTTATTTTTTTGTCTGATCAATGCCATAGATTGATGAGGAGAGTGGTGTGATGACTAGTACTTAGGACCTAACGAATTATTTTTAAGCTTTTGGTATTATATTATTTTCAATAAAACCGTTTAACTTAAAAATTGTTTTTTTACCTACTTTATTTTAAATATAACCTGGTTTACATATATTTAATAATTTTATTACATTAATTTGTGTAAATTGCAGCTTTGTTTACTGCGGTCGACGGTTCCGCGCGGCTGCTGCCCCAAAAATATTTTCAAATCGAAATTTGCTTCAAATAAAAAGTTTTTATTTATTTTTATGTTTATACTTACTAATTATTGTGGATATAATTCGTTAACGCAATGAGATTTTACCTAATCTACTCATAAAATATTTTCTAGGTTTTCTAACGAAAGAGAGCAACAGAAGTTTCAAGCTCTTATGAAGGAATCCTTAGAATTTCAACCTTCATCGAATTCTCGAGAAGACAGTGGATCGAACACTGCGGAAGATACCGAAGCAGAGACGCAGATTATCGAGACACCAGACGAAGACTATGAGGCAGAGCAAGAAGTAGAGCCAGATGAAGAAATCTCAATTGTTGTTTTTCTTGGAGCTGTTTGTCAGGAAAAATTCATATGCTTCAGTAAGATGGTATGGCGCAAGCACGCCAAAAGGAATAAAAAAGTTAGAACGTCAAAAGCAAATCTTGTGCCTACTGCAGGGGCCAAAACGAATAACGAAAGATCTCAAAGACATTATCAATAATTGGAATTGTTTTATTGATGAATCTATGGTTGAAATAATGGTCAAAAACAGCAATAAATACATTGAAAATGAACTAGCTGCAAAGTTTTCAGGTGAAATAGAGATTAAACCATAAAACATTTCCGAAATTCAAGCTCTAATAAATCTTATATTTAGCTGGAGTCTATAAACCGACGCCGACGGCTAACGGTGAGATTTTTAGCTAACAATGTCTCTGGCAAGATTTAGATTCCTGCTGAGATGCAATAACGACAAAATTGATGGTGAGAAACTAGACCAGCTCGCTGCTATTCGCGTATTTTTGGTAAATTTTAAGGTAAATGCAAATCAGGGTACAGTCTATCGGAATTCGTAACAATTGATGAAATGCTGACCGGTATTTTAGACAACTGTTCTTGGATTAAATTTATATTTTTAGCAAGCCTTGAAAATACGACAATAAAATATTTAGTGTGATGCCAAAATGTACTACACTTTAAATTTGGAAGTGTATGTTGGGCGACAATCCCTTGGGTTTTTACAGTGGATAGCTCCGCAAAAGAAGTTTAAAAAGGTTACGTACAACAATGAAAGGTTCTGGATGCATTGTAACCTTAGATAATTGGTTTATGAGCATTCCGCTTATAGACATATTGAAGACAGATTTTGGATTGATGATTGTAGGAAACGGGAAGTACCTCCAGAATTACTCTGACATATGTACAGGGTTATTGATTATAAATGCCCCACTCCTCTAACTTTTTTATTTGACGTTTTACAAAAAAGTGTCCCAAGTAAAAGTTTTATGGTTGAACGCGAAGTTTTGAACTACTTTCACATATACACTTTATACATATACAGGGTGTTTTCAAAAGTCTAGGCGTGATACAACGTTTTTATTTCATATTGATACCCTATCCTTTTATTTGATATTAGGATTGTCCTTCAGATTCTAAACATTTTCTATGTAGCATATCTTATATCTGTCTCTAACGGTATTTGAAATATTGACAGTTGAAAATCGACCGTTTACCAAGTTAGACAGCTTGTAAAATCTAAACGGCTAAAAACAGCGTGTAAAACGAAACGGTTTGCACTTTGGTATATTGGTTTTTCATAAGCTATCGTATGACACTAACTTAAGATTTAACCAGAGGTTAAAAAACCCGGATAAATTTTAGCAGCACAAGGAAGACAATTTGAACATTTGATTAGATAAAAGCCACATTTAGAAAGCTTTTATGTATTGTATTGTTTTATTACTGTATTATTTATATCTTTAACTGTGTGATATAATCTTGCTAATTTTAAAATAACCTTTGTAATGTATACTATAAAAAATAATATAAATTTACTTACAATGCCTTTATCATCTAACAAGCGATATTCTATCCCACAGAAAACTATCTGAATTCGCCTATAAATTTATTAGCTTAAAAATTATGACATAATAATTTTAAGACCCAATTAAACAGAAATGTGAGTAACAGTTTTAACGAATTAGTTGCGTGAAAGCTGAATATAAAATAATTAAGCATTTAATATTTGCGAAGAAAAAAATGTTAAACTCGGAGAGTCCCGAAAGCGTACTATACAAAACGGCACGTAATTCTTCAAGGGCGACTAATATTAGAGAAATTGATTAGGAAAACAAATATATGAACAAATATCATCATTTTCGCTCCTGCAAAATTGCTTAAAGCTATGAACCTAATTGATAAACCAAATAACACAAAAAAAAAACGACTAAGGAAAAACTCACCTGAATAAAGCGTCTTTCGATATACTGGTTAGCTTTTTTCGATAGCTCTACACAACCATGCTGTTCGGCAAAATGGGCAATTCCAATAGCATTACTAGGGTCTAATTGACGGTCCAAGAAATCACAGCACGCTTGTATTACATTTGGTACCTAAAAAAATTAAAAGTATGAAGAAATATTTTAATGGTCGCTTTGTGAGGAACTGGTTAAATACAGTGTGACCTTTTGATTTTTAGTTTAATAGAAAAGTTAATAAGTAGTGGTCAGAGATTCGATGCGGTCACTTAGCAAGGGTGCGGTCAACACAGTACAACATTATTACAGCCATATATATATAAACTAATATATCGCTAATCCAAACCAAAAATTGAAGCCACAACTAAAAGACGGAGCTATTTAAAACTCGCATAAGTCGGTCTTTGTCATTCAGTAAGTTCATACTGCGCAATCGTTAGAAACGCTCTGTGATTAGTTGAAAATATATGTAACAGCCAATAAAGTTATCCCCCTGATTGGCGGTAGTTTATTGGATTTAAATTATTGCCGCTTAGAGGTTATTTTTTAAAGCGGATATGCTTATTTGCTGTTTATTTTCAAAGCACAAAGACTCTAAAAATGTCTAAAAACAGTTTTAAATTGAAATTACAATTTAATGTGCACAAGATACGATACGAATCACACGACACAATAAAACACAGATGGATCGATAAACGGAACAGGGGTCGGGGCACGGCCACCTATACGACAACCAAATTGATGGTCGATTTATTTGTTTACATTAATATTTTTCAGTCAGTTTTTGCAATTATTTTATAACGTGTAAATATTATAATTATATTTCGAAACGGTTTCTTGTGGGAGATTCCATGTAAGCTACCTAGATGTCCTTCATATTTAAGTAAAGATGATGAAGAGAATGTCCACACTAAACGCAGAAAGATCAGATTGAATGTTGAGAAATGGAAAGGGGCTATTGCCTCGGCTATTGCTGAAAGTTTGGATAGAGCAACTACTTACAACGAAATGAAGCAATATCTTTTACTGCGCTACATGAAGCTGATATCAAGATTAATGAACTCGAGGATGGATAGTTGAAAGGAAAAGGAAACTTGTCCTTTTTCTATTTAAATGAACCAGCTGAAGGGTACCCAAGTGTGCAAATGTCTGTGTTTCTGTCAGGTCAGAAGACTTGAAGTGTTTGTGGGAAATTTGTTCATTAAAAAAACATTGTGTTCGGACAAGTCTGATATAAAACTATCAGTACGTGTGGGTTGAGTATATTAAGTACTTTAGATAAAGTGCTTCATGAAGCCAAAATATTTTTGATTGGCAATAAAAATGAAGATGATATAACATCAACTATAGAACTGTAACTTTAGTAACTATTGTATTTTGTAATTGTATATGTATTTGGGCAACCCTTGGTCTGTTGTGGCTCACATCTGTAGATTCCACTAGGCCAGAGGCTTAATCCCTTTCATGTAATCGAATAGCTGTCTGGGGGTGGAGAGTTTGTCTAGTTTTTTCCATTGCCAGATAGCATAAAACATGCTCCATTGTTTCTTTGCCCTCCAAGCACAAGCGGCATCCCGTTTCTTTGGAAAGCCGTATATCTTGTTCATGTGACGAACTAACTAGATAAGCACTTGTATTTTTACTAAAATGGCTTGCATGAAGATTAGAATTCAACAGTGTCTGTCTAGAACAGCTAGTAAAATTGAGCTGCTTCGAAACCTTCGGTTTGCTTTTATTGTTGCAATACTTATTGGTTCATACAACTGCTTTGCATTTTATTCACAGTACTTATACAACATAGAAAAATCACTGCTTTTTGTATTTTTATATGTGATATTTGTTTTACTTAACATGACTTAAGCTAATTAATCATTTTATTTTATCATGTATTCTGTTATTGCTACTTAAAAAGATTGTGCTTGAGTACGTACTGAATAGGTGAACTAACTAAATAAACCATACACTATATATACCTTTTATTTTTTGTGACTCGTTTTACTCTGAGAAATCTACTTGAATACTTATACGTAAAATCCTGCCTTTTGCAACTGCTTTGATCTTGGGCTACATATTTCATTTAACTGTAATCACATTTGTTATTAACTAATCACATAGTTTATATTATTAATACATACATATTATCAAAAATGGAAATTATAAGCCAACAAGCATAATACAAAGCAATTATGTTATTCAGATATTCCGTTCATCTACTACTCGTAACTTTAGTTTATCCCTATCTTTGATATGATTTTTATTTCATGTCTATATTTCTCATATTTATTTTTATAATTAATAAACTTGTGTCCAGTTTTACCATATTGTCTTATTTTAAGATTAAAGGGAAGCACTAGGTAGTAGAAGGGCAAGATTTGCTGCTTCATGGCCTTGTATAGGTGGCCGTGGTCGGGGTCGGCCTCGGCCAGTTTAATGCGCGACAAACGGACCAATAAGAACGTTCCGTACAGAGCGTGCGCACAAACAACTTCCTGAATGACAAAGATAGACTTATGCAAAATTGATATTCCCCTCTTTTAGTGTTGACTTCATTTTCCACTCATTGTCCAAATGACGGTTTAGCAGTATATTTCTTTTTAAGTATATGATTACAGCATAACCGCGTCTGACCGCCCCCACCTGCTCGTTTAAGGTTGTACGGTGTTGACCGCACCTCTGATGAGTGATCGCATCAAATCTGACTAAAAATCAGCTGTATATTTCAATTTTTCAATAGGGGGCGGCAGGCGGGGGCGCCGGGCTTTCAGAGGCGGTTATGCTGTAATAATGTTGTAATGTGTTAACCGCACACAAGTGACCGCATCAAATCGGTCTAAATATCAGTTGAATATTTCAATTTTTCGATATTGGGGCGGCAAGTGTGGGGTGGTCAGATGCGGTTCAGTTATAATAATATTGTACTGTGTTGACTGCACCTCTGATCAGTGACCGCATCAAATCTGCCTAAAAATCAGCTGCATATTTCAATTTTTCGATAGGGGGCGACAGGCGGGGGGCGGTCAGACGCGGTTAGGCTGCAATAATGTTGTACTGTGTACCGCACCCCTGCTAAGTGACCGCATCAAGTCTGTCTAAATATCAGTTGTATAGAGAAATTTAACTCGATATTGGAGCGGCAAGTGGGACGGTCAGATGCGGTTCTGTTGTAATAATATTGTAGTGTGTTCAATGCACCTCTGATGAGTGACAGCATCAAATCTGCCTAAAAATCAGCTGTATATTTCAATTTCTCGATAGGGGAGTGGCATGCAAGGGCAATCAGACGCGGTTATACTGTAATAATGTTATACTGTGTTGACCGCATCGCAGCTGAGATGCAGTTCTGCTGTAATAATGTTGTACTGTGTTGACTGCAACCTCTGATGAGTGACCGCATCACATCTGCCTCAAAATCAGCTGTATATTTAAATTTTTCGATATTGGGGCGGCAGGCTGGGGGTTGTACTGTGTTAACCGCACCCCTGCTAAGTGACCGCGCATCAAATCTGTCTAAATATGTTGTATTTTTGATATTTTTTCGATATTGGGGCGGCAAGCGGGGGCGGTCAGATGCGGTTCTGTTGTGATAATATTGTAGTGTGTTGAACGCACCTCTGATGAGTGGCATTATCAAATTTGCCTAAAAATCAGCTGTATATTTCAATTTTTGGGGGGGGGGGGGGGCGCCAGGCGGGGGCAATCAGAGGCGGTTATGCTGTAATAATGTTATGCTGTGTTTACCGCACCACTGCTAAGATGCGGTTCTGCTGTAATAATGTTGTACTGTGTGGACTGCACCTCTGATGAGTGACCGCATTAAATCTGCCTAAAAATTTGCTGTATATTTCAATTTTTCGATATTGGGGCGGCAGGCTGGGAAGGTTATGCTGTAATAATGTTGTACTGTGTTGACTGCACCTCTCTTGAGTGACCGCATCAAATCTGCTTAAAAATCAGCTGTATATTTCAATTTTTCGATATTGGGGCGGCAGACGGAGACGGTCCGACGCGGTTATGCTGTAATAATATTATACTGTGTTGACCACACTCCTGCTAATTGACCGCATCAGATCTGCCTAAAAACCAGCAGTATATTGCAAGATTTCAAAATTCGAGCGATAGGTGGGGGCGGTTATACGCGGTTATGCTGTAATAATCAGACCGCACCAAATCTGTCTAAAAATCAGCTGTATATTTCAATTTTTCAATATAGGGGCGGCTGGGTTGACGCATCTCTGTTGAGTGACCGCACTTCAATAAGTTATTCGTTACCGTTTAATTACAGTATTGCGAAATGCTGATGAGCAAAATAGGTACACCATATCCAAAGCAAGAATGGGTGTAAAAAAATAAAATACCTATAAAATGGGGAGAAATAAATTAGCAATGGCTCGCCCAGTTATAAATATAAATTAAACTAACTATACCGAAACATTCCTAATTATTGTAAAAAGCAATAGCAATATATAATAAGGGTTTGATTAAATGAAATAAAATGACAGTTATTTTAAAAGTTTAAAATCTAAATTTCTCCTTGATCAATATTGATAATTTTTCGTTGGATTCATTCGACACAGAGATCACCATTGGTCCGATGTTTAACAAGTTCAATTTATTATCTATCTACCATGCCTCATAAACAATTTTCTCTCTGTGGTTTATGTAATTTTGCGAATGTTGTTGCGGTACATTTTCTACTACGTTATTATACAGGGTGGTCCGTAATGAATGCGTCATATTTGAACCGTAGATTATAGAGGTCAAAATATTGCGATTTAGCTAAATTTACCTTTATGCTAAAAATCGATAATTACCGAGATACAGGGGGTCAAAGTTAAAATATACTTTTTGGTTTTAATTAATATTTTCATAAGTATCTGACTGATCTTGCTGAAAATTGGTACGTGGGGGCTTTTTGGGGTGGAAAATAAGAATCTAGCATCTATTTTGTTGCTTATTAATGAGGCACTAACTTTTTTCTGCCTAACTGTTGAGCCATTCTGATTATAAAATGTGATTCTCCTACGTTTTTTAGATGAAAAAGGTATACTTGATTTAATTCGATTTAACACTCCGTTTTCGATAAATTCGAACTTAAATTATTTAATGTATTATGACTTTATGTTGATACTGTCAACAATATTATTTTACATAACATCGACAACCAACAGCGCATGACAGTAAACATCAAAAGTAGTTTGAAAGCACTTTCTGCTGTTTTTACATTAAGTAAACTCATGAACTTGTAAGATATGCCGAGGCATAGCGCTTTTGCAAATGCTGAATTGCCCGACATGATTTGCGTTTATGTTCAAGCCAATTACAGTGGCCGTGCCGCAGCAGGAGATATTTGGAAATGTACCTGAATTTCGTCCACGGCAAAGTGTTGGTCGTCCAAAAATTGTAAATGTGGATCAGGAAGAAGAAATCTTTGGTGCGGGTAGCGGAAAATTCCTCAATAAGCACAAGACGTCTACGTGTAGCAACAGGAATAAATAAGGGACTTTATCCCTATCATTTAAACCCCGTCCAGAATTTATTACCTCGTGACCTACCTGCAAGACTAACCTTTTGCAATTTTTTACTGGACAAGCAAGTAAATGAAGCTGCTTTTTTAAGTAAAGTGTTGTTTACGGATGAGGCGACCTTTGCGTGTTTTTAATTGGAGAAACAATCATGCTTATTAACAGGAAAACCCTTATTTGGTTAGGGAAAGATTTTTTCAGTACGAATTTTTGATAAACATTTGGTGTGGCATTATCGGGGACTTTATTGTTGGGCCATTTGAACTACCAGCGCGACTTAATAGTGAAGACTATTTGCAGTTTTGTAAAACGATTTGCCAACCATATTAGATGAAGTTCCATTGGCAATTAAGCAAGATATGATACATGCACGATGGATCGCCTGCCCATTATCCTCTACAGGTTCGGAATTTTTTAGATGAAACTTTTCCACACAGGTGGATCGGTCGTGGCAGCGAATTTCCTTGGCTTGCTCGAAGCCCCGATCATAATCCTTTAGATTTTTACTTTTGGGGCCATCTAAAAGACTTAGTTTACAAGGAAGAAATTTTAACATGCGAAAATCTTCTACAGAGAATACGTGAAGGAGTTAATACCATTCTGAAAAAACGGTACCTTATTTAATGAAATCAATGAGAGAATATATTGAGGTCCATGAATGGCGCCCATTTTGCCCATCTATTAAAATAGTTCTTAGTTGTTAAAGGCCTGTCGCGTTATGTGTAGATTTGTTATTATTACATTGTTTATTATCGTTATTCTTTTTAAAGTATTGTTAGGCAAATACATTTTTTCGTCATGACCGAACCCTAAATTTCTCGAAAACGGAGTGTTAAATCGAATTAAATCAAGAATACCTTTTTTATCTAAAAGACATAGGAGAATCACATTTTGTAATCAGAATGGCTGAACAGTTACACAGAAACAAGTTAGTGCCTCATTAATAGACAGAGCGGTCGGCAGGGAGCGCCCCCTTCAAGTGTAGCAAAATAGACACTAGATTCTTATTTTACACCCCAAAAAAACCCACATACCAATTTTCAGCAAGATTGGTCAGATACTTATGAAAATATTAATTAAAACCAAAAACAATATTTTAACTTTGACACCCTGTATCTCGGTAATTATTGATTTTGGCGTAAAGGTAAATTTAGCTAAATCGCAATATTTTGACGTCTTGGATCTACAGTTATAATATGACGCATTCATTACGGACCGCCCTGTATACATTTAAAACTTCAGCAGGTGACCCTGGGGTTTTAACAACAGCTTCGTCATAACGTCTTTTAATCTCTGACCACACCATTTCGTTGGCATTAAAATGACAATGATAGGATGGTAGCCTGAGCACACAATGGCCATGATTCGCAGCGTATTTATCCAATTAATAATTTTTTCCTGCACTGTTTACTTTCCACCAAATTCCAAACAGCATTATTTGAAAAAGAGATTCTTCTTTCAAAGCCATTCTAAAAGACGTTTCTTGTTCCAGCTTTTTCTTGGAATTTCTTCTAGACGAGTGTGATAAGTTCAGTGTAATTAAGGATGGTTCTTCTAAGTTTGCAATAAGTTGGTCTTTAAAAAACTTCTCAAAACTTACGGTATTCATATTATCATTATAATTACCTTTTTCTTATTACATTTAAAAATTATGGATGCATTTGGCACAAATTCATTTTTATAACAATAACGTAACGTATCCCACTTCCAGTTCTATCCCCATTTTTGCCAAAAACCCATGTCTCATTTAGAAAAATCGGTTTATATATATTCTCTTTCTTGGCTACTTGATTTATTTTAAAATAAATTCAATCTGATTCCAATAAATGTTTTCTTCCATCTTGCGTTTTCAAGGTAACGCCCATTATCTTAATTCCCAAAAAAGAGCATTTTGATATCTTAATTTCTGGTGATTTTTCAATAAATTGTTTGTAAATATTTTCTAAAGTAGTATGTTTCTTTCGGGCAAACATTTTGTAAATCACTTCCCTTAAATAATGCGAGTATTCTTCGTAATTTGAGTTTTGCTCCGGGAAACGTTTGCAGAAGTATTCCTTCTCAATTCGAAATCCGTTCCTCTATTCGAATCTTCTAAGTTGCATAATATGCTTTATGGAACTTTTAGGGCTTCGGACGCTTTTTGAATTGCCTTAGATCGAGATCCTAAATCATTTTGAAAGTAACTTACTACATTAAGCATACGTTTTTTGGATTCATCGGAATATCGCATTTTGGTAGTGTATTTTTGCGTTATTTAATGGTATTAACAGGCATCAAATTTTTGACATAACATCTAATTACTAATCGACGTTCTTTTTATTGGTAAGTTTTTGTTTCACCTGACTGATGATCGATAAAATATGGCTGGAATTATTACAAATGGGTATTAAAAATACTATAGTTACACACTTGTGGGCCTCTGCCCTTCAATTGGTAAGGAGAGCCGAGAGATAATAATTTGGTAAGCAAGACATCATTTGATCGTACGATTCTACATAATCCTGGCAGATTTGCATAGCGCCCAAAAGAAATGGAGAAAGGTAATCAATGATATCAATGAATGATCACTATCACGTATTTAATAAACAGACAATTGGATAAGCTGAGAAAACGTATCCATATGTTTCAGCTTTGGGTATGGCGAGTGGCATTCATCAGGCAGATAAATGCTCATTGAAGTTCAATATTCAACGGAATATAAATGAAAACAGCAGAGTTGTCACTGAGGTTAAATAGTTTAAAAACCACTATTTCAGTGAATTTAATAATATATATTTGTTTAACGTTAAGTATTTGATGTTTAAATGGTTAAATATTTTGATATTTAATATTTTATATAACCATTCAGGTATTTTTAACCACGTACAAATTGAACAATTGTATAAGGTTTTGTATAGTTTGGTTTTTCTTTCTCTTTTCATAGTATGTTTCTATTTGTGTTTTTATATGTTTTGTACTCTAGCTCTAGCTTTGTCTACAAATTTTGAAATTTTTTGACAATAAAACATTATTATTATTATTATTATTATTATTATTATATTATTATTATTATTATTATTATTATTATTATTATTTGCATAGTATGAAATTAATTAAACTATTGCATGATTTAACCTAACAAAAATTTTCTCATTTAGCCTGTTTATTTCTCTGGGATTGACTCATTCCTCTTAATGTTTTATTTATTGCAAATTATTAAATATTTTTGAAACTAAAAATCTACCTGTAACATGGTCGCAGCTGGTAAAAGTTGACAAACAGTATTTTCTGTAACTCGTATCCGGCCTGTATACATAAAACTGATCAATTTGTGCATCGCTGTCGGAGAAATGCCTTGTAGCTTTACCCTGGACATCTCACATTCCTTTAATCCGCCTGTAAACATTGCCTAAAGAAAAAAAGAGTATTTTATTACATATCATTCGATAAATGATCACTTTAATAATAATGATACTTTTACTAGATTTTCATTTCCAATAAAGACTTTAGACATTATTGAGGGTTTAATAACATTTTTATAAAGGGTGAAGATAAGCTACTCAAAAGATAAGGAAAGTACGTTAAAAAAGAGATATAAAACGCTGAAGCCTTAATCTATTCGAGTTAAAGAAAAATGACGCATGCACTCCAGAAACACAAAAAGTTCAAACAATATTTTCTATTGAAACAAATATATAATTTCCTATATCAAATAAACTACTCAAATTTCACCTACCTTAAAGTATGGGCTAGCCGCAGCCAGAACTACTCGGTGGGCATGGTATAGATCTGTCCCGACTTCTAGTGTAACATCTGTCAGCATTCGATGACTTCGCATCATGTCCATCGCCTGTAATTTGTAACTGTTCTAAGTTATTTGTGATTGTTGGAAGCTAACTGGATTTCAATGTTTAAAAATGTGACGTAATTGATCGAAGTAATAATTGAAGTTACGAAACAGCTGTATGGCAGCGAGACATTTTTACGAATTTTTTACTTGGTGCGTCAAAATACTGGTCTGCAAAAAACATAATTGATATAATAAAAAAAAAAACTGTATTGAAATTTCAAACATACATAGTTATTGGAATCGTTTCCCCTGATGTCGCACTGACAGAAATTTTGGACTCAGACTAAAGTAAAACTTTTGAAAATAACTACAATATAGCTATAAAACAAATTACCAATATGGGTTATAATATTTCAGATTTAAATATGTGCAGGTGATTTATGACAAACATAAAAGGTGGCAAAATGAGGGCATCAGCTTAAAAAATAGGATTTAATTTAATATCAATATTTGAAACTTGACTCTTCTTTCAAATGTCTTCTTTGGCAATATTTATTTTTCGAGGTCCGCTATTCGAGCGCTATGCTCGTAATTCTTCGCCATTCTGTTCCACCAGACGTAAGTGTCCCCGTGTTGATTTCAATTACCAGGTGTTTAAGAATATCTTCCAGAGACGGACCATTCATTTGGCATAGTAGGCTATAACCTACGAGTCCTATGCATTGAGGGACCATTTATCGCTGATAGTTATCTTAGAAGAAATCTTCAAATTATAAGAAATTAATTCTATTATACATGAATATTTTGCCTGAAAAATGAGAAACTCTACGAAGATCTAACAACTGCAAAGAGCGCAGAAAAGACCAAAATATCTTTGATAATAGGCGACTTCAACGCGAAGATTGGAGCCAGATTGCCGATGGATCCTTCCTTCATCGGTAAATTCGGGTTGGGAGCGAGAAACCAAAGGAGACAAACCATGATCGACTTCCTCAACAAGGAGAAGCTCTACTGCCTGAAAAGCTTCTACAAAAAGCATCTGAAAAGAAAATGGACTTGGAAGAGCCCCGATAACAAGATCAAAATCGAGATAGACTATTGAAACGGACCAAACCGGGGTCAATAATTTTGAAATTAATAGTAGTATTTCTTTTTTATTATTATTTTTATTTAATGCATTTTTCCAAAATTTATATGTTAAAATTTGGGGGAGAGTGAAAAGTGTCAGACCAGGCTCAAATGATATCTTAAAAAAAAAAGGGAAAACCCAGTAAGACAAATAATTTTCAGTAAAATAGATTTAAATATACATACATTATAATAATATGCATATAATATAATAATATTCCAATGGTAAATTTTAACGGGGCTTAAACAAGCAAAATCATGGGCTTTCAGTACGCTCGCTAGAACCACTTAAAATTCTTGAGGTTTGATAAGGGAATTAGGTTCCTATATTGCCACGCAATAAGGGTGAAGATACCGTAAGTCAAGTAAAAGGCAAGGGGAGATGCGTGACGTTGGCTGGATACAGGGGAAGGCTACATATAAAAAGCCAACCGACAGCATTGAATTTTATTCTAAAATTTATTCTTTAAAGGTACGAACGAAACTCTGCTCGATCACTAATTAATTTCTTGAACTGGAAAATTCTAAATTTAAATTAATTAAAGGGTAATGTTGTTTATTGATATTTTCTCAAAAAAGTCGTGTTAATCTACAGCGTCCGAACCTAACGGTGTCCGGTGCTGGATTGCAAGTATGTGTGAGGAAATAATTAATAAGCAACATTAGGGGAATTTAATAATTTCTTGAAATTCATTCTAAATTTTAAACTCTATTTTAAATCATTAAAGTGGAATGTTGGTTGTTGGTATTTTCTCAAAGGGGCGTGTGAATCTACAGCGTCCGAACCTGACGGTGTCCGGTGCTGGATTGCAAGTCTGTGGGAGGAAATAATTAATAACAACATTAGGGGAAATTAAATTTATTTCAAAATAAAAAAAAATCAATTTAACATATTTAATGCTGATATTGAACTTTCCGATAGAGTATTGCAATTTTTATAGCGTCCGAACCTCTGATAATGTACGGTGCTTGTTTTGCAAGACCTTAGCGGAAATTCAATACGAGCTACATTGTTGTTGCATTTTTGTTTGGTATTTTGGTGCGTTTAAACTTCGAACCTAATATAGCGGTGTACGATGTTGATAATCTAAAGTTCCATGGAGTAATGCACTAACAATTTCAGAATTTTGACATATTTGTTAATGAGGGATAAAAGAAGATTCTAACGCCGAACCTTATATAACGGTGTACGATGTGGGGATTGACTGATATTACCATTGACAAATTGAGAATTATCGAAGGCTCACGGGGGGTCTCAATTTTATTGATATGGAATTTTCCTGTTCCAAGATGAGGATTCTAAAATTTATTCTTTAAAGGGTTCGCCTATGAAACTCAATAACAACAACAAATCAGCAAATATGAATACTCGGGGAACGGCTAAGAGGGCTGGGGGAGAAAAATCAGTTATCCAAATTCTTCCAGGTAAGCGCAATTACACGAAAATGGGAAGGGGAATTATATCAAGATAAATGGGTTCTATAAATTTTAGTCACGTTTAATGCTATCCTGGTCACACTAACTCTAGTCCCGAATAAACCCTTAAATTTAGAAGTAAATATAAAATAATTAAAAAGTCTAGACAGACAATAATCGATCGAAAGTTCAAATGTTTTCCGAATTTCACAGCTGTTAAATAGGGCACTAGCACTTGTTTCATTCTTGTAGTAAAGTTAAGGACATCTGGTGAATGAGAGTCAATGGGCACGATAATTTTTGAAGGGTACCTTCTATCGAAGTCATCTGGTTAAGAACAAAATAGTAAATAGTACGGATTGCCGCAGGCAAGATCCGTACTCCCGAAATTTTAATTATTTAATTACGTACAACTGAATATCCCGAGTGTATGATACGATAGTTGGTTGAATTTGAATTGTACGTTGTTGTGTGATGTCTGAATGAATGGGAATATGCAGGGGTACGTACACGCGAATAATAATGTATTGGCATTGAAGCGATAGGTTGTAGAGAGGGTAACGAGTTTAGTCGATGATTAATTGACAAAATCCATGGATGTCCGACAGGAGTTGTTAGGAAATGTGTGTCCGCTCCTGGACCGTTGTCTTTCGGCTTGCTTGGTGTTTAATTATATTGCTTGACTTGTTTCCCATTTTAAAATCTTCGTTATTATCGTAACCGTTGTTACGTTAAGTTCTGGACTAATACAATATTATGAGAAGAGAACAATGCAATAATTATCAGGTACAACGTACCACGCCCAAAAAAAAACATTCGGTAATTAAATATTCGCCAATAATATGTTAGCATTGAGACGTTAAGTTATATCTAGAGTATAACTGGCGTGTTGTATGTGATAAGTGGCAGGTATCACATCCAATTACTCTGGGCTAATATATTAATAGGTGATCTGATTCGTGAATTAAAAATGGTACATATTAAGTACTACGGTCCTGGATGTTACTACAAGTTATGAAGAGTGGCATAATTAAGTATATTTAGAGTTTAACAAAATGACTTCTTACATATGTTCATACTGAACTTTAAGAAAATTAAGATGTTCTTTCTTCATTTATTAAGATTTGTTTTATGTTAACATGTGCTGGCTGGTTCCGTTTATTTAATAAATGCATTAAATGTTCTTGGTGTATTAATTGCTAAAATAAGATAAAAAAAGGGAACAATAGTTCCCAACAAAGAAAAACACAAACGACTTTTGCGGCTCCAAACTCTAAAGAACTCGGGAGATACAAAATACACAACGTAATGGATGGGTCAAAATAGGTTTGTAAAAAAAAATATTCTACGATCACGTGTCTGACTGTCGACTTTCAGAAGGTAATACATAGACTGGGGGTCGGTAGGTTTCACTATGTTCTAACATCGAACCCCCAATTATGCTCAGACGTGTCAGTAATAAACCGCTTTGACACAGGCAGCGACCACAGATTGGTCCAAGCCAGGATCCACGTCAAACAACACCAGAGAAAAGCTCTAATGAATAGAAAGATACGGCCTACCACAGGTGAACTACGGGAGATAGAGGAAGAATTCAATAGGCAAATTGAAAAGAAGCTACATCCAGTTGAAGATATTCGAAACATGGAACTAAACGCACTCTCAACGAAGATCACCTCTAGTATTAGAAACGCAGTGCGGAAAGTCTGTTCTATCCAAAGTCAGAAACATACGAAATTCAGTTTAGAAACAAACAAACTCATCGAAGAACGGAGGAAAACCGACAAAAACTCACCAAGGTATGGGGACCTGAACAAGATCGTGAAGAAGGCCAACAGGAAAGATCAGAGAACATACGAGGATGGTAGAGGAAGCCATACAGAGCAACGCAAACATGAGGGTTCTCCGTTCCGAGAGGTCTAAAGGTAAAAAGAGTATCCACAAGATGAAAAACGATCAAAGAGTCATTGAAAATGAAAGAGGAAAGATCACAGGAATTATTGAGAATTTCTATCGACGACTATACAGCCCATCGGTGACACAACCAGAAGAACTGAGGCAGCGCTAAACACCTGAAGAACTGCAAAGCCCCGGGAGAAGACCAGAACACCAGTGAGATATTCAAGGCCGGAGGAGAGACACTCAGGAAGGGGTTACTGCAAAAGTCCAAGTACAGCGACGTGTCAGGCAGGTGGATACAATTTCACCCAAGTTATTCACCCTAGCAATGGAGAACGCATTTAAAGACCTATCATGGGAGCAGAAAGGCATCAAGATCGACGGGAAATATCTTAACCATCTCCGCTTCGCAGACGATATTGTTCTCTTCAGCAGCGATCCGGCTGAACTTACGACGATGCTCCAAGAACTCAGAATAGTCTCCGAAGCTGTTGGTCTTAAAATGAACCTACAGAAGACCAAAATCATGAGTACATCGAAAGTCACCATCGAGAACCACACTTTGGAGCTAGTCGAAGAATACATATATCTGGGACATAACATCAAAATCGGAAAGAGTAATCAAACCACAGAGATTGCCAGACGAATCGGCCTCAGATGGGCAGCATTCGTGAAGCTTAGCTACATACTTCGACAATCAAAAATCCCAGTGAACTTAAAGAGGGGGGGTCTACGATACCTGCATCCTGCCTGTGGCAACATACGGACTCGAAACCACCACCCTTACAATGAACAGCGCCAACCGTCTCCGAATCTGCTAAAGAGCAATGCTGGGAGTAAGTCTGCGACAGGATCCGAAACGTAGATATTAGGCGGAGGACAGGAGTTTGCGACGTCGTGGAAATGGTGGCGAAGCTCAAGTGGCAGTAGGCGGGGCATCTGACCAGAAATAACTCCAAATGGACGAAAACACTAATGCAATGGAGGCCAAGGAAAACAAAAAGGAGTATAGGACGTCCGCAGGCGAGATGGAGAGACGACATCCAGCGTCATGCGGGAAAAAATTGGATGAAGACCGCCCAAGATAGATCGACATGGAAGTCAGTGGAAGAAGCCTGTGTCCAGGAGTGGACCAAAACAGGCTAAAGAAGAAGAAGAAGAATTGAAATTGCCTTCATGTAATGATCATATTTGAGATTGTTCATCGGAAGCCAGGAGAGCATATGATATTTGTAGAGTATTAAGTGGTTATTTTATCTTGTACGTGAGAATGATAAGGGGCATTATCCAATACCACAACTGATTCTAAAGGAACGTTGGATAGAAGCTTCTCTATAAGCCATTTTCAAATGTATCCCTATTCATCTGTCCAAGATAGTCTATAGTTGTAAGTCCCGAGCGAAAACTAAAGGTAGGAGGTAATTAACAAACCCAGCTTCATGCACCACAATTAGTCCGGCTGCTAGAGCGGATTCCGTGAATAACACCAGAAACATTTTTGTTTTGTCAACACTTCTTCAGTGTCATATCATTATCGACCCAGGTCTTGTCTGGATACACAATATTGCATCCTTCATGCTTGATTGCCTTATAATTCAAAGACACTTTGCACGCCAATGAAAAATACTTGGTCTCTCAAGGAACAATTTGTGTTTATTTTGACACTTGCGCCAAATACAACCCCTTGGTCGTAAAAGCCACGTTAACGTTTTCTACTCGTACGGAAAATCTATTTTGT
>MU184392.1:0-20627 GCA_016904865.1 Pissodes strobi | reverse complement strand
TTGTCAATACTCACGTAAGTGTGATCTTATAAAACACTAATTTTACACATATATGTATAGTAATATCATTTGATATGGGATAAGAGACGTGCATTCGTAACTAGGATGCCATATATGTAAACTGTGATATATTCACCGATTGGAGAAAACTTTTAAAAAGTTCTATGCAAAATATCCTGTGCTGTGGACTGTTACAAATTACTTATGGTTGGTAAATTATAACCTTGTCAAATTTTTGTGCTACTTCCTGCTAATACAGGAGTTATGATTTTTTTAGTTTATCGACGTATTACCAATGCTGATTTAATTGTAGATTGGATAGGCAGTAAAAAATCTGAAAAGTCGTCATATTTTTCTAAAAATTTCCATATAGGGGCAAAATTGAATTCTGAACAACTTTCCTCTTTGACATTTTTTGATATCTGGTCACCTAACCTCACTTTTCGCATATTTAAGGTGGAATTTTTTAATTTACCGCCATGACAGTTGTCACGTGTAAACTTTTTGGATGATACTATATATCATATTGTTCCTGTTATTAAGTTTATATCTATTAATTATTCGTTTAAATTATTGTTTTAAAATCTGACCTGTGTTGCCTAAATTGAAATAAGTTTATGTTTTCTGTTATTGTTAATATTGTTCTAAATATTGTTTGTTATATATTGATTAATATGTGTTATTCAAACCAATTGTAAAAATTCAAACCCCTTATTAATACATAAAAATATTGTTATGGTTTGTACCCTCTTTATTAGCTTTAAGACCCTTGGTAAAATTTTGCCTTAGGCTAAGAAATGGTTCTTTAAGGTGACAAGGAACATAAATGGTTTCTTTTGAATGAATGGATTTCGTTGCTTAAATCCTCGTATTCACTCACTTATAAGACACTAATGACGTTACATTCAGCGGAAATTCATTTGTTTCTCTCTATTACCAAGCACCAGCAGAAACAACTTCATCAAAAAAAGTCATTAATGTCAAAAGGTAGAAAAACCCAAATGACTGTTCATTATCAGAATGTGCGATACTTTCCATTCTCTATAATTTCAATAATAGGGTCCCTAACCAATCTGCTCAAAACCGTTCCAGGTCTAATTATATCTTTTTTCAGAATAACTAAAACTGTTATAGATGAAAATGTTACGTTCCGCAATTAAAGACAAAATTTTACTTTGACTCAAAATTACAAACTTTTTCAATTCCGGGATAAAGAAAATATCCAGATTTGTATTACTATCCAGAAATTACAGTCCTTATAAAATGAGGTAAGGTCTATCCCGAACATATCAAATATTGCCAAAAACAAGTTCCCAGCTTTTATTCGACATGTTTTTCAAGTAATCTGGAAAAAATCTTTCAAAAATTGCTACACTTCAATTTTGACCTCAAATTCTTGATCCCCGACCTCAAAAACCCATGAGTACCAAATTTTAGCCAAATGACGTCAATGACGAGACTGCTATGATTTTTGTCCCAATATCCCATATAAACGAAGCACTGTGCGCCGCCGCGCGCCGTGCCGCTCGCTTCCCTGTCTGTATGACTCATCGCCCGGCCGGTCGCGAAGTTTCAGGATCATTGGAATTGTCTCGATGGCCTCGTCGAGATCATATAGAGTGGCCTCGGAAGACTTCCCGAATATTCGTGATGGATTGGAGATTATATTTAAGCAGACCTAAGGCCAATGTTAGTCAGTCGGTTAGTTAGTTCAGTTCAGTTAATCATTGAGTGTTGAATAGATATTAGTGGTAAAGTTATAAGACTAGTATAGAGTGTTAAATTGTATACAGTGGTAGTGAATAAAGAGAGTATTAGTTGAAAATAGCAAAGTTGTAATTCTGTTAAGAACCCACGGGAAAAACGTAACAGTATCATGGGTAAAGAAGTTTGATAAGTTTTCGTCAATAAAGGATTATAAACATTTTGATAAAAATTATTTTTTAAATGATTTCTCAGCAACAAATTGGGATGGCTTGTACTACATTCATGATATAGAAAACAAAATTGAATTTTTGACCCAAAATAAAAAATATTTATTTGACATATATGCTCCAATTAAAACAATTAGAGTGAGCACTCTATTCTCCATGGGTTACTTTTGCAATTACAGCCTTGATGAAGTAAATGGATAAAGCGAAGTGTAAGGCTAACTTGAATAACACTGTAGAAAACCTAAATGAATACAAAAAGCTCGGATATCTAACTAAAATATCTACGTAGAGAAAAGTCAGCATAAGTAGATTTTTTCAAGAGGCAAACTTTAAGGGAACTTAATGTCTATATGCCATCAAGAAAAATTTCAGCATTAGCGGACTCAGAGAAGATAAATGGATATTTCTGCAGTTCGAAGACTGTAGTAGTATTAGGAAAAATGATCAAATTACATTTTCTTTCAAGTTAGTGCTTCCATCTGATATTTATAAATATATTAACAATATTGAATCAAATGCAGCTGGTATTGACGGAATTACGTTACAAATGCTAAAAACTAAATCGGCATGCTGTTATTTTGCACACTACACACATCATAAATTGCTGCCTAGAAAGGGGTTATTTCCCAAGCCAGTGGAAAGATTCCCTTGTCGCTCCTTTGCCGAAACCTTCTGATCCTGCTTCGTTTTCTGACTTAAGGCCAGTCAGTTTGCTCCCTGTTAGGTCTTAAATCTTAGAATACATGCCCAGATAACAGAATATTTACCATTAATAATTTTTTCCGGTATATCAATCTGGCTTTCGGAGGAGTCATAATACAACTACAGCTCTTTATGGATAATATTGTAAAAATATTTTTTAAAAGAAAACACAAAGGTTTTAAATTTCCACAATTTATGCGATCTGAGACTGGCACGAAACTTGTAACGTGCTTCGCTGCCAAAGTAATATAATGTAGCAATTTCCTGAGCCGCCCCCATCCAATCCCCATGATTTAAATACTATTCACCTCTTTTACAGCATTGTACCAAGTTTTCCAGCCGCATACAAACTTCTCACATTCCATGTCGCAATTCTAATATCGATTTCAGTATCTTGAGGTGGGGGTTCCCACCCCTTACCCACTGAAGGACTGCCTGGGACTAGCGGCATTTTCTTTGATTTGTCTCGCCGTAGTGATCTCCTGGAGACAATTACCAGAGTGGTTTGCCTTTTCTGATTTTTACTTCAGCCGATCCTCTGGATACAGACGCTGTCGGCAGCTGCTAATTTTGGTCCGCTCCGAGTATTTTATTTACTCGGTACCATCCATATCTGGATGACATTCCCCTATTCGCCACCTGGGGAGGCGCCCTGGGTGACTAGGAAACCCCACATACATGAAGATACCTAGACTAAGCGTTGGTGATATACAAAACAAAATTTAAACAATAAGAATCAAATAAAATTTTTTACAAATTAGTGAAAACATGTTTTTAATTTATTCTAATACCTAATTGATATTTTTTTTCTTGAGTACCTATTAGGCCAATTTCAGAATGGAGTCTGTTTCTTATCCAAGTTCAACAGTTGATACTGTCACGACCTGTAACACGTGACGCCATGCCTTGCTTGACGTGCATGTCGCTCAGATTCGGGAGCTATCTACGTCAGATCAGAAGAGATGATAAAGAAGGCACTTCAGTTAAAAACAATAACAATGTCCATTGGTCAAGATCTTTGGACACTGTTTTATAATATAGTTTTTTAAGAGTTGTGTTATGTTTGATTTATGGTTAGCTTTGACTTAATGTCACTCAGAGTTTTTACTGTACTCTTAACTATTTTACAGGTTCTACTTTGAAATTATCTTTTTAGAACCTTGACACATTTAGATTCGACTTTATTACTTTTGATGGGTAGACCGAGTTCACGCACATGTGTGCTGCGAAATTCGGGTTTAGGTAAGTAGGGTGAGAAGCAAAGTTTGCCGAACTGATGGTTCGCTTGCATATTTCTATACTAAAATTTGCTGATCGTTCCACGTTTAAGGTTTCAATGAATGAATGAATGATTGATCTAGGGGGGTGTTAATATACTGCCTGTACAGATCTATTGTGTCCCCCTTCCATGGTGCTCCGTTGATGTGATTTTCAATCAGAGTACCTCATTCAGATTCAGTGCTTTGATAAAAGCAAGTAGTCTGGATTTTTCTATGGATGGAAGTTCCTCCTGTTCCACGATGCTGCACCCGAAGCAGGGCATGCGTCTGTTCGCTCTTCTTTCCTGAATTCTTCCTTGTAGGTGTAAGTCCCTATGCCATAGAAAGGTTCCAGACCTAAAAGCAGAGTTTGTGCTCCTACTTTTGCCAATTGGTCTGCCTTTTCGTTGCCTTCTATCCCAGCGTGTACTGGTATCCATTGAAGGGATAATTTGTTATTTTTGTCTAGTTTTAGACTTTATTACTTTTAGTGGGTAGACCGAGTTCACGCACATGTGTGCTGCGAAACTCGGGTTTAGGTAAGTATGGTGAGAGACAAAGACTGCCGAACTGATGGTTCGCTTGCGTATTTCTATAATAAAATTTGCTGATCGTTCCATGTTTAACGTTTATAATTGTTGTTTGCTCGCATTGTTTATAATTTGTCTTGAATGTTTACATAATATTTTCAAGTTCAAGTTCAAACTTAGGGCAGGGTGACATTTAATTAGTAGTTTGGGTTAGTGCTACTGAATTAATGAAAATATTTCAATGAAATTTTAGTCCGATAGTAATTTTTCAACAGAAAAAAGACCAATCTCATTGGCCAACGAAAATAGCATTATTAGAAATACTACTATTATTGAAAGTTTCGCTCTGAGCAGCAATTACTGTTATTGAATTGTTGTCTCATGTTTTCCTTGACCTTCAATTATCAGTTCGCCATAATATACTGATAGCTGGTTGCCAAATTTTCATCAGAACCAAAATTGAATATTGTCTGTTTTAAAGTGAAATAAAGCAAACATAAGTCAAATTAAAGAAACGTAATAAAAAAATAATTGATATTTTATCCATCAATAAAATGAGGAAGGTTCCTTAGGAAATAATACAGAGAAGTATGCATTGTTTCTTCACAAGAGAGCAACAAGATCGCAGATGCCAGTTCAATAAAAAAAAAACATGCAGTACTTTGATTTGAAAACTAGGCCATGTTCAATAATTTTCGATTTTGGATAAATTTTATTTAAGATATTGAGAGGAAGGTTAAGCCTATTGAATTTTAAGCTTTGCCCTCTGACTTTGAGTTGTAAATATCTCCAAAAGACTGCTGAAAGTAGTAAGTGGTATTTTGCAGATGGACAATTACTTTTTATTTAGGACTCTAAAATATTAATTGATTTCACTTCCCTTATGAGGTCTCGTAATAGTCGTCCAAATTGGAAATTGTTTTAAAGTAATGTAAGAATTGATATGACGAAAACATTTTAAAAGGCCCTTGGAACTCTGGCGAGGGTATATTTTCATTATAAATATGACATGCAAACGCAGCCTCGATAAATCAGAAAGTTTCCTATATTTGCATATTGTCAATGTTCAAACGACTCGAACATGTAGTCCACCACTCTGCGCTTAACGAATGGCACTGATAATGCTATTCCGGAAACCATAACGGCCAAGCACATTTTGGAAGTGCAAACAAGTTTACTAAAGACTACCGACCTAATTAGAAAACTTAATGAAAATATTATATGCACGCACTGAAATTGACAAATGGGCAGTGATAATCCTTGCGAGGTAATTTAAACCGATTATGACAGTATCGAAGATTTAGTTAATTTAATAAAGCATAAAAATATAGGGTAATAACGGTGGGAACTAACCCAATCACTTAAAATCAATCAAAATACGAATAAATATCTAGACAACTCCCACACTTCATTTATGTATGTATGTCTGGTAATCTGAACGACACCTTGCAATTAATTGTTCGGATTAAGGAAGTTATATAATATGATCTAAATAAGAGTAGGTTAAAACAAGTACCTTCATAGCGTCTTTGAGATAATCGGTCAACATGAATGACATGTCCACTTGATCGTTGTTGACACTGGACTGATTACCGGCAGTTTTCGTACACGATGACGTAGATCTAGAATGGCTGTATCCTGTTGAGTCATCATCTCCTTCCATGACTACTAATCTGGAACAATATTTCTGTAAGTATTTTCTGCTAATTGCAAATTAGCTCTAAAACCATGCTTACTAATACCATAGCCACGCAATAGAAGAATCGTTTTTAGCCAAAGTCGTGAACCGCGAGAGGCGCTCGTTCGTTGTAATTACCAGAACCAGGAATATGCGCATATACTGGCTCTGGTAATTACTAATGAATTTACAGCATATTTTAAATTCGCCCTGCCAATTTGAAAGACCGCGTTGTCGAACTGTATTATCAGCGAATATTAACTACGATAAGAAGATTCACTCTCCGCGGCGGCACGTCAACGGTATGTCTCCTTCCCCGCGCGAAAACTAGCATGATACTGGCATGTGACCTTTGGACCCGGCGCACACTGGTCGAATTTCTAGGAAAGCTGGCCATAATAAGCTTTACCAGAAATAAGACATAAAAGTTATTAAGTATTACACGTTTAATATATCGTGTTTTAGACAAATAATTGTTGAATTTTTTGCTCATGATCTATATTTATATATAGGGGTATCAATTATCACTAACGATACAAATCATGTATAAAAATCATTTGTATGTTCTTAAATCGTTTTAAAAAATGATTTTGAAAATTAAAGGCTCCTTCGTTGTAAAAAAAGAGTTTTAAATTTTTAATTCGATGATCCAAATTTTGTTTTTGCAACGGTTAATTCAGGAGTCTCACGAGGAAAATGAATGTTAAGCGGACGACAGAAACGCGTTGATGAGGGCCTGCAATTTTGCCATACATGTATTTCACAGTTATCGCTATTTTTAAAAATTAATCTAATAGGGACGAAACTAGTAAAAAATATAGAAGCATCAGTGCAGCTGTTGTTCAAAAACACTTGCTTATATTCTGACTATCCCAAGGTAATATCAAAGCCATATTTACAAATTAAAACTAAATTATAAATTTTTATCTGCTGATTCAGCCAAAGTATTTATTACCACTTTTTATAATAACATCAGTCTTGCATCAGCAATAATGATTCTACCGAAATTTCAGCTTCAGTTTCACTTACTACAATATTATGGGATTAGGGGTGGGCGACAATAATCGATTATTCGATTCACTTTTAAGAAATTACCTATTAATTGACTTATCGATTAATATTTCAGAAAATATCGATAATTGATTATTTCGATTATTCAGTTATTTGCTAAAATATTAAGCGTTTAATCGATTACTCAATTTCTTGCCCACCCGTACCGATGACTTTACAACAGATATAGCTTTTAAAATTCCAATTTAATAATGCGTTGCGTTAAGGGTAATTTAAATGACATTTGAAAATACTTTCAGTACAACATATGAAGCAAAAAAAAAACAGAGAAACGTAAATGCTCAAACAAGACAGCAGCAGGGAAAACTGCGCACATTACAAATTTGGCCAATAAGGGATCCTCATTTCGACGCGCCATTTTCTGATAATCTGGCTTCAGTTGTTGCACAATTAGGTATAACAGCAACACATATCCTCAACGGAGTGTTAGCACGTTAGCAGTATAATACATCAGTCTTTATCTTTTTATTATGTATTTGGGCAAAACTATGTGATAAGAAGGATCACTTTCCGCGGCGGCATGTCAACGATGTGACTTCTTCCCCGCGCGAACACTAGCAGAATATCGGCAGGCCATGATACAAATAAAACAATCATGTTGGCAGGCGACCTTTGACGCGGCGGCCATAGACCAGCTCATCCTTTTGTCAGATTAATTTTCACGCCTAAATTCTATAGTCGAGTCAATATTCGATATAAGATAATATCGCTATTTTTTAGTTGTATTGTATTACAAAATAGGAATGAAATATACAGTAAAAATATTGTGCGAAACCTTTAACCAATTTTAAAATCACCCAAAACGCCAAAATTTAATTAAATATTAAAAGATGGGGCAAATTCGAGCAACATTTTCTTCATGATGTCTTTTATCAGAATATTAGTATTCGGAAATATGGTGAAATCATTAACACAAAATCAAAATCTTTTAAATATTAGTTATTATATACCTTGAGTATTGTTATCAATAATAACTAATTAAAAACGTTAACAGATTTTTGAAACAGCCAGTTGAATACAAACTTTATCAAAATATTTTATTTGGTGAAAATAATAAAAAAAACTATAACGTTTGATTAAATATACCGCAAACGAAAATATCGTTTATGGCCAGCTTTTATTTAAATTCAACCTGTGTGCGGTGGAGTTCGCTGATCGTTACCAGGCAACGAAGAAAATCAACGACGATTCCTTTGTAGCGCTTTCTGGCCATTAAGTGGGCCTTCTTGTCGTAGTTAATATTCGCTGGTATTATATTGAATAAGAATTATAGATTCATGATGTGTATTAAACATACTTGTTACGTTGCGTTATTTATTGTTTTTTACTGATGAATAGTAGTACTACTTAAATGTTAAATGATTTTTTTTTGCGAAGCCACTATAAAAAATGGTATTTAAATATGTTTATCTATACATATTTCATTAATGACATTTGAGACAACAGAAAATATTTATTTATAGATCTAAGAGAAAACATTTACTAAATTATTTTGGAAAATATAAATAACACATATACCTATTAATAAAATGGCAGGTAATGTTTACTACTATTTTGATTGCAGGGTCAGTAAACGAAATGTCGACTTCGATTACCTTATAAAAATGAAATATTTCAAAAGAGTGGAATATGAATTGCGGTTAAGAATTTACTTCACAGTTTTCTGTAATATTGTTTAATGTTTTTGGATACCTATCATATTTGTAAAATAATAGCAGACAAATATTTCCTTTCACTTACATAACTAAGTCCCAGATAAACCCACACCTCCCGCCTAACGCATGAAACAAGAATTCGTTTAAAGCTCCGCCTTCTTGGGACGGCCGCAATCCCAAGAAATAGTTAGGGCAAGCTCTAGTGCATACCCGGGAAACTGTTATGGGCATGACAGATCCTTGACAATAATTCACACACAGGTCGCAGAAGGGCGCTATACGCATTATTTTAAACTGAGCATGCGCTAAAAACCATGGACTGACAAGGACGAAGGAAGACGGAAGACGCCATTATTATTACTTCTTTCGTGTTTGGTTAATCGTTGCATTTAGAGAGAGCTTTTGTCGGTATTTTAGTGATTATAGAGATTTTCTTACATATTTTTGAGTTATTGATTTGTGTGTGTGTGATTTTATATCCGAAAACTGAACTGAACTTTTTAAAACTGTATAAAAATGGTTTATTTTTGTTGTGTACCTGACTGCAAAAACACCAATAAAGAGTGCCAAATGCATACCTTCTCCAAGGAACCAGAGGTAAGTTTTACAATTAAATATAGCTATATATTAAAAAATGACACAAAAATAGTAGTGTAGTACCTACAAAAACACATTTAAAATTTTTTTGACCATGTCACTCATCCAAACAGTTCAATCCTAACCCACATTTGACTTTTATTTAAAGTTAAATTGATATAAAGCTGTTATTTGAATGAATTCAAGCTTTTTCTTACCACAAAAAGGGTGTATTTGGTTTTTTGTGTTAATAGAAAAGAATAGACAGAGTTATAATTCTTATTTATTACACTGGATTTAAGTTTACAGACAAATAGGTACTTACTTAACATAAAATTAAAATAAAATAAGGGCTACTATTTCCTATAGTCTGTCTGTCTGATGTGATGGTTGTGACAATAATTTTTTCTCTTGAGCAAGACATAATGTTTGAAAATGAGGAATGACTGGGTCCTATTTCTTGTCAAAACAACTCCAAAAAGTACAATCTTTCATTGTTTCTTTATCATCTGCATACTAGTCTGCATCAGTGCAATAATATGTACAATTTTTGTAACACAGGTACAATGTTATGTCAATACTATGAAGCCTATTCTTATAAGGTTTCATAAGGTGCATTCGGGATGCTCATGCCATTCACTCCATGCATACCCCTAAAAGTACTCCAGCTGTTCGGGTAAAGCTTTTTGTGCAAATGGAGTAGCTCTCTCAGCGTTCGACTATTACAGAGTGGGATAAAAAGAGTTTACTCCAAAAGTTCCACCTCGCAGAAGGAAGATATTGGAGTGAGCCTGCGTAGTTTGGGAATCGAGCGAGAAGTGTCATTTTTGATTTTCATTTTGTGTCTTGTTTATTGAGAATTATAATTTTGTTTGGGTCACATGCACAAATTTTGTGGCCATGTGTAGTCCAAGATTATAAAAATATGGAAATAAGTAAATGTCTACATTGTCCTGTTGTAGACGAGGCCGGTAACCCAGTTATATTTAATGGATCACTGGTACTGTGTAACAAAACACTCAATTACAAATAAAATTTGTAATTGAGCAAACATTGTGTCCGAATTCTCTTAAAAAAACACTTTTCCTGAAAATTAAAAATAGAAAACAGCTGTCTTGAATCCGTCAGTAATCTGTCGTTCCCAGACCCAACAACTCCGAATCATTCGACTATACATTTTGACACATACGCTCCAAGATTACGTGTCCGAAAATCCAGTTTTACTCCATTTTAATACCCGAACCCAGCTCTAGTGTCACCGTTATGATGTAACATTGTACCTGAGTTTCACAAACCATATAAAATATCATTAATGAGTGTTTTTTAATTTCAGCTACACAATATCTGGCTTATTAAAATTGGGAGACATGATTTGCAAGAAAAGTCGATAGAAAGGGTTAGGAAGTCATACCGTGTGTGTCACATATACTTTGGGCCAGAATCTCTTTTTATTGGAAGCCGAAGAAACTCGCTTATAAAAATTGGTGCTGTTCCTACATTATTTTTACCAAAGAACGAAGCTGATGGTATGTTAATTTTAAAAATGGTATTTATGAAAAATATATAAAAGAAAATTTTGTACTTATTTCAATATTTCTAAAAATGTTTTATTAACAGTTGAATGATTGGTGTATTATTATGTAGAAGCCTTTTACTGTAAGTATTTATTTTTTTTTTAATTATTCTGCAGGATCAAGTACTTCGGAAATGGCAATGGGAGAAGTGATTCCTGCTTCATCCAGTAAAATTATTGAAAATCAAGATACTGTACTAGCTTCAACTTCTGGAATTATTCAACCAAGTAGCAGTTTTCTTGAATCACCTTCCCATGCTGCTGTTTCACCTAAAGGAACTCCACATAAAACATCTAAGGGAAAATGTTCTGTATCCATGTATCATGTATAAAGAGATTTCAAATATATGAAGTGTGTAGAAAAAACGTAATTGAAGGTGATAGGAGTCGAGAAGAATACTTTCTAATTGAAGCTCGAGCTTATTCTCCAAGAGCCGTCCTAGCACCTTCAACACATTTTAACTCATTCTTCCAGAAATGTATTTATTTGGTTGCAACTATTTTACCAGAAATATGTTCTTCCTTAAATGTAACGGCAATTTTGATTTTTTTTAAGCATTTATGGAAAGATGACGTTTCCGTATTTAAATGCAAAAATCATGATGTATTGAAAATGCTGTCTCATTATATATCAAAATTTCATACATTTATATGGATTAGAAATGTTAACGACATAATGAAGGGGAAGCGCACTATTTCTTCCTCAAATGATAAAATAAAAATGTATGCTTTAAAAAAACATGAGAAACATCAAAAATACAAAGAAAGGGTTGCAAAAATGAAAAATTTGAAATCATAATTTTAATCTAACAATTTTAAATTTCATGTTTTTTGATATTTTATTTTTAGGAATTGAACAAACAGCAAAAGTATATTTTATTTTGTCTCTATGATCTAAATTTCTGGGAGTTGTAATTGACAGTGAATTGAGCTTTAACCCTCATGTTCTGTCCCTTTCTAAAAAAATTGCATCTGCTTGCTTTGCAGTTAAAATAACTGCCATTGACTTTGGACACTCATTGGCAAAAAATGTATATTTTGCCCTAATTGAATCGAGACTGAGATATGGGATAGGCTTTTGGGTGTTTTGTAGCCAGTATCTAATGGACTCTCTTTTTGTTCTTCAGAAGCGTGCCATTAGATATATCTGTGCAGCAAAAAACAAGGATCACTGTAGATCATTGTTTAAAGGGGAGAAGATCTTGACTCTGTATGGTCTATTTATTTTAGAAACGGCAACTCTCATTCATAAAAATAAACAGAACTTTACCTCGCAAAATTCATCTTATGTAACTCGTAATGTCACTAATTTATTGTTACCAATACCCCACTCTGCCTTGATTAAAAAGTCAATCATATACGAAAGCATTAAAATCTTAAACCATCTTCCAAGGCATTTAATATCTCTTCCTTCTCTGAAACTGTTTAGGAAGTGAGTCCGGAATTTGCTAGTTGGTGGAACGTATTATAGTCTGAATGAATTTTATTGCGATAACTTTTAATGTGCTATGGTTTTTCATTCTTTGTATGTATTTTTATTAACAAATTGTTGTTAGGGTTAAGCTACTTTGTTTCTGTACGTACATATATTTTCATTATTTTAAATACTGCTTTGTCAATGAGACACCTGTCTTTAGATAATAAAGCTTATTTTGACTTTGACTATGATTAACTTTTATTTACTGTTTTAAGTTCCATTTTTCAACATTAAATTTTGTTTACTAAATATTTTTGTTAAACCCTAAATTTTCTGTTTTAAGTATGAACAAATATTTAAATGCATTTGAAAAAGTGTGACTGGACACATAATACCTGTATTAAAACAAATTCAATAAATCCATTATAAATCTTAGAAGTTTCATGTAAAATATTGCAATTTAAGTTAGAAATCTGATTAAAACGAGGTGTTAAAACAAAAAAACAATATTTGCTATAGGTACCTATTTATTTAAAATTCATGAAAAACATGAATTAAATTGTTCAAAAGCAATTTTTTAAAAGGATTAGCCACTTACTTTATTGAATTGAAAGTAAATATCAAAATTTCCTGTTATTTCCGCTTTTCCTTAATAATACACCTAAATTACGATAATTTGGTGGGTGTTTTGAGCTCTTAATATTTATCTTTAAATTTATTGAAATTATTTTATTAATTATTTGTATGTGTTACGTCATGCTTTTTCAGAAGTATTTAAACAGGTATTTGTTCATAATTAACTTTTGAAAAGTTGGCGTTTAACAAAAAATATTTGATAAACAATTCTATTCCCAAACGAAGATTTTTTAAAAAAACCCGCCATCCACTGGATCGCCTATATAGTTCACACACAGGTCGCAGCACGGCGCTACTAGCAATAAGGTCCAGCCCGTTGTTCGGAAGTTGCCTATCTATTTTTTTTTTATATATATTATCTATGCTCTAGTGTGATTCTAAACGCGAGCCACGCGAGTCTTTTGGTTTAGTCCGAGAGCGTTACGAAAAATAATTAATCTTTATTTTATTTTTGTTAAAAATGCCTGGTTATAAGTGCCTTTATTTGAATTGTTCTACTAGAAGCGGTGGCGAAAAATCATTATTTAAGTTACCCCGCGATCCTCAAAGGTATGTATAAATGTTGTTTAGTGCACATACCAGCATACTTATTTCCAAAATTATTGCATGTTCTAAAATCGAATGAGCACGAAATTCAATTAAATCTGAAAACTGGCAGATATAATGTTATTGAAATACAACTAATGTTATACAGTGTCCATCAGAATATTGGCCATATACGGAAAAAATTTTAATTATTATGATATCGGAACTATTGTTTTAACCAATCAATTCTGCATGTCTGACAATCTAAAAATGCATTTTAACATTGAAAATGTTTCTGTTTTCCTAATATAGGATAGTTTTAAAAAATATTGAAGTAAGTTCAAACTAACCCAAATTAACCGAATTTTGGTGACTAACCAAAAATAACCCAAATCACTAAATATTTTTATAACGTATCGGAACTGGTTAAATGTATTAAAAAAAAATTAAAACTAACTGATGTTAACTGACAGTTGATTGAACGCCTAACCAAGACTAGCCAAAGGCACCAGAAACTGCTAAAACATATCGGAACATATTGAAAATATTAAGGTAAGTTGAAACTAACTTTAATTAACCGAATTTTGGCGATTAACCAAAATTAACAAAAACATTAAAATTGGTTATGACGTGTCGAATCCGGTTCAAATGACTGAAATAAATTAAAACTAACCGAAAGCTGATTGAATGATTAACCAAAACTAATCAAAAATAACCATAAACACCAAAAAGGGCTAAAACGTATCGGAACTGATTAAAGGTATTAAAATAAGTAACTAACCCAAATTAACCGAATTTTAGCGACTAAGTAAAATAGACCAAAACTTTAAAATTGGTTATAACGTATCGGATCCGGTTCAAATGACTGAAATAAATTAAAACTTACTAAAACTAACCGAAAGCTGATTGAATGGCTAGCCAAAACTAATCAAGAGTAACCATAAACACCAAAAAGGGCTAAACCTATCGGAACTGATTAAAGGTATTAAAATAAGTGACTAACCCAAATTAACCGAATTTTGGCGACTAACTAAAATTAACCAAAAACGTTTAAATTGGTTATAACGTATCGGAACCTGTTCAATTGACAAAAATAAATTGGAACTGGCTGAAAGTAACCGAATGGTGATTGAATGACTAACCAATAGGAACTAAAAGCACCAAAACTGACTAAAACGTATCGAAATAGATTAAAACTATGGAAGTAAGTTAAATGTAATACAAATTAACCGAATTTTGGTGACTAACCAAAAACACTAAAATTGGGTAGAACGTATCGGAACTGGTTCAAATGATTAAAATAAATTAAAAGTAACTGAAAAATAGCCTTTTTTGGTGCTTTTGTTTATTTTTAGGTAGTTTGGTTAGTCGTTTAATCAAGTCGTTTAATCAACTTTCGGTTAAATTCAGTTAGTTTCAATTTACCCATTTGAACCAGTTGCGATACGTTACAACCAGTTTAAATGTTTTTGGCCAATTTAAGTTAGTCGCCAGACTTCGGTTAAATTAAACTTACTCTAATATTTTTAATCTGTGCAGATACGTTTTAACCCTTTTTGGTGCTTTTGGATACTTTTGGTGAGTTTTGGTTAGTCGTTCAATCAATATTCGGTTGATTTCAGTTAGCTTTAAATTATTTTAGTCGTTTGAACCAGTTCCGATACATTATAACCAATTTTAATGTTTTTGGTTAGTTTAGGTTAGTCGCCAATATTCCGTTAATTTGGATTAGTTTTAACTTACTTTAATATTTTGAATCTGTTTCGATACATTTTAGCCCGTTTTGGTGCTTTTATTTGCTTTAGGTTAGTTTTGGTTAGTTATTCAATAAACTTTCGGTTACTTGTAGTTAGTTCCAATTTATATTAGTCGTTTGTCGGTTCCGATATGTTTTAATGAAATTTAATCTTTTTGGTTAGTTTTGGTTAGTCCTTAAAATTTGGCTCGTTTTGGTTAGTTTTAACTTATTTTAATGTTTGTAACCTGTTCCGATACGTTTTAGTTCGTTTTGGTACTTTTGGTTACATTTGGTTAGTCGTTCAATCAACTTTCGGTTAGTTTCAGTTATTTCCAATTTATTTTAGTCATTTGAACCGATTCCGATACCTTATGGTCAAATTTAAGTTTAAATAAACAAACTAACACGATCTCTCACGCGTATGACGTCATGTGGCAAATGTAGCATCCAAGTTCAAACTTTCTCCAGATCTTGTAATCTGCGGTAATACGTCTCAGTGGCTGGTAACGGTTTTTCTGATCTAAATTGGGAGACAAGGGTACTGTCATCAGAGAGAGGCTGGCAGTACGAAGGGTGAAAGTTTGTTGAGCAATCTGTCTTGCCAAACTCTGTCGAATGCCTTCGAAATATCCAACGCAATCGCTCGAGATTCTCCGTAGTTCTCAATTATATGAGTGACATAGGCCAATATAAAGCCATTGGACGATAGTTTGAGGGCGTGGTTTCTTGCCTTTTTTGCAACAAGTTTCACTAGAGCGACTGTCCAAGAAGATATAATATAAAAATCAAATCGAATCAAATATGGTAATATATCAGTGAGTAGTAAAAAATAGTATATTATATACCTAGGTTGAGAAGTAAGCCATTATTTACCGAGCACTTTTATATACTGAGGCGCGTAGCGCCGAAGGATATATTGTGCGAGGTATACATAGAATTTTTTTTACTACTAACTAACACTGATATATTATCATATTTGATTCGATTTTTTTTTATATTAGACATTTTCTACTTATTTTTCAAATAGTTCGAAATATCAAGTAGCCTGGAAGTTAAGTTGTCTAACTGACAGATATCATAACAAGAAGCGTTTTTTCGCGAGCTAACTGCAACTAACCACGGCATACTACAGGATACTTTGTTTTCACGAGGATTAATTTAATTGTGTTAAGTGAGGGGAAGTTTCGTGACGTCACTATTACATCATCATTTTTCAACTACGGCTTACTACAACTTACATACGTGACGAGGTGTGGTACTCGAGGTTTGATGGAGTCATGACGGATTAATTTTGAAACGTTAAACATGTGAAATGTTTGTTTTTCCATTCTGAACAAGTTTGTAAATTATACGTTCATGAAATTCTTCTATAGAAGCCTCATACGCATCGGAATTCCTACACAAATGTGCCCCAAATGAGATTTGGGCAGCATAAAGTTATCCTGAACATATTCATCGAAAAAATACCATTAGTTTGCTTATCTCAAGAGGCCACCATTCTGTCATTAAAAATATGAGTAAACGTTCTGCACTGATCAAACTGATCATTTTCAAATAAATATGCAAATTATCTATATTCTTTTCTAGCAATGCAAGATCTAACTACGGTATTTTGGCGAAGACAGAAGCAGACAGTACAATTTGTGGTGGGGTGCCCGCTTGGCAGTTACTTCAGTATTACTTGTAGTTAACCGTGGTTACTCGCCAAAAAAACGCTAATAATCTCCTGACAGATCCATACATACAAAGTACCTTCTTTCCATCTAAATTTTGACAAAATCGCATTATTAATAAGAATATTATGGGGAGTCATAAAAAGTGAGTCATACTGTATATAATTTTTTTACTAATAGCACTGATACAATCCTTATCATTATTTGAATTGATTAGATTTTGAAATTAATCATTTCCTACTCATTTTTCAAATAATCCGAAATGACAACTAGTTGTCAAACTAACAAGTTTGACATTTTCCGTTTCATTATTGACCTAGGTTTTTTTTAATATTATTATTTACCTAGGGCATCGAATATTAACTAACGATAAGAACATTCACTCTCCGCGGCGGCACGTCAACGGTATGCCTCCTTCCCCGCGCGAAAACTAGCATGATACTGGCATGTGACCTTTGGACCCGGCGCACACTGATCGAATTTCTAGGAAAGCTGGCCATAATAAGGTTTACCAGAAATAAGACATAAAAGTTATTAAGTATTACACGTTTAATATATCGTGTTTTAGACAAATAATTGTTGAATTTTTGGCTCATCATCTATATTTATATATAGGGTGTATCAATTATCACTAACGATAAAAATCATGAATAAAAATTATTTGTATGTTCTTAAACTGTTTTAAAAAATGATTTTGAAAATTAAGGGCTCTTTCGTTGTAAAAAAGGGTTTCAAATTTTTAATTCGATTCAAATTTTGTTTTTGCAACGGTTAATTCAGGAGTCTCACGAGCAAAATGAATGTTAAGAGGACGACAGAAACGCGTTGATGAGAGCCTGCAATTTTGCAATAAAAGTATTTCAGAGATCGCTATTTTTAAAAATTAATCTAATAATAACCAAACTAGTAGAAAATATAGAAGCATCAGTGCAGCGGTTGTTCAAAAACACTTGCTTATATTCTGACTCTCACAAGGTAATATTAAAGCCATCTTTACAAATTAAAACTAAATTATAAATTTTAACTGCTGATTCAGCCAAAGTATTTATTACCTCTTTTTATAATAGCATCAGCAATAATGATTCTACCGAAATTTCAGCTTCAGTTTCACTTACTACAATATTATGGGATTAGGACGGCTCATGTTGGCAGCGACCTTTGATGCGGCGGCCATAGACCAGGTCATCCTTTTGTCAAAATATTTGTATATGGAAATATGGTGAAATTATTAAAACAAAATCAAAATCTCTTAGTTATTACAAACCTTGAGTATTGTTATCAATAATAACTAATTAAAAACGTTAATAGATTTTTGAAACAGCCAGTTGAATATAAACTTTATCAAAATATTTATTTGGTGATAATAATAAAAAACCATAACGTAAATTTGACAGGGCGCTGCAAACAATTCACAAGATATCAACTGTGTTTTTCCTAAGCCAACTAGAGTACTAGAGTGCTATAAATAATTTCGTCATAAATTTGATTAAATATACTGCAAACGAAAATATCGTTTATGGCCAGCTTTTATTTAAATTCAACCTGTGTGCCGCGGAGTTCGCCGATCGTTACCAGGCAACGAAGACAATAAACTACGATTCCTTTGTAGTGCTCGCTGAACACGCATGTCCCGTTGAGTGGGCCTTCTTATCGATAGTTAATGTTCGGTACCTAGGGTGAGAAATGTTACTTCTCATTTGAGGAATGGAGTAAATAATGGTGATTTATCATGTTAGTACTAAAAAAAATTCTATATACACCTCGGTTGAGAAGGCCACTATTACCCTCGCACATTATTATCCTTCGGCGCTACGCGCCTCAGGATATAAAAGTGCTCGGTAAATAATGGCTTACTGCTCAACCTAGGTATATAATATACTATTTTGACATCTAAACCTTTTTACTACTCAGAAAAAGCTTAGTCAGTAGAAAAATTTTTGATAAAGTGTATCGAGAAAATACGATTTTGTTAATTTGATTCATCGCAGAAATACTTAAAGTAAATACGAAAAAAATATTTTAAAATGGGCCAAATAATGACCATAACAATAAAAATAAAAACGACATAAAGTTTTTTAATTTGGATCGCAATGCCGTAATGTCGCAGTAAATTCGTTCAAAGATAAGTGAGATATCGAAATAGTTTCATCATCATGAAAATTCCATTTAGTCGGGCTTTCGGTACAGTCAAAAAGATAACTTGATAATGTTCCTAAATCAATTTTTCTTTTAATTTTAGAATATGTACCTGTAATTAAACAAGTTTTTGCTTTGAAAAATAACCGGGAAACATAAAAAACAAGCAAAATTTAATTTAGAAGCATTATTCGGAGCATCCTTATTTTGCTGATTAGACGTTCCATTAAATACTTTATAGGGTTTATATTTAGGTTTATAAATAATTTTACTCCGTACACGATGGTTCATTGCTCATTAGTGATTTAGTGCATTTCTAGCTCTTGCAATATCTTAATTAAGTATACCAATGCAAATATTTGCGTGCTATTATTTTATTTTCTCGATATGATGATGGGTATCAAAAAACATTATTAAAAAGTATTACTGTGAAGTAAATACTTACTACAATTCATTATTCACTCCTTGCAAATTTACTCATATTTGTAAATAAATGGAAATAATCGATGCTTACAATCTCATTTACTGACCCGGCAGTCAAAATACTGGCAGCAAATCACCTGGATGATGCTTTATCTCATATATTTTACCATTTTGTACAGCTTAATAGTAGCTAGTTAAAATTTCATAACAATATTTCCAAAATTACTTATGTTAAATATAATAATTATTAATTTTGGTCCTTTGTATTTTAAATTGGGAGCTGAAAGGGTTAAAAATTAGAAATACTGTAGTACTAATAACAAAAAAAAAATAGTTTTAATTAAATATACTTACACGATAATATTAAATCTTATAAATACAATGATAAATAGAAAAACCGATACAATATTGTTTCCCATGGCCGATTGTACTATGTCTTCCTACGCTGCCATAGAAAACAGTCGTCTAGTTGTAAGGAGTTCGCGTGTGAAAATGTTGTCTACTCAAAGTACTGTTTTAAATTGGAAATGTTTTACGATAAATCGTAAATTATATGCAATTTTTATTATATTCTAATATCATGAGAAATAAGGTGTGTAAAATTACTAGAACGTTGTCATGAAAGCGTTACATTATTTATCAACTTCAATTCAATGTACATTAATAAAAAGTATAAAGCTAATGAGGATATATTAATAGCTAGACTAAGTATATTTAAAGATTTTTATTTCCAATTATTCTAAAACCCTGGGATGCATGTCACAGTTAATAGCTGAATAGAACCGGTGATCTGGCACTTTCAAGGAGTTTGCAATACGTTAATTATCTAAAAGTGAAATATTTGTATTATGAATAATAGTTTCAAAGCTAGACCCAAGATGAAAAGTTCTTCTCGGGCTAGACTTTTGTAGAGTAAAGCGGGGAAATATGCCGCATCAGGTAATACGCTTCACTCAGCTTCGAGCAAGTACCGTTGACTGTATTCAATTCAGTCAACGCCTAGGACAGAAAGTTGACGCCACCACCGCTGCACTACTCACATGTTAATGTTTATAAAACTGGTAGAAATCGTGAGAGAACTCCAAGTGTAAACAGGTGTTC
>MU184391.1:91758-147684 GCA_016904865.1 Pissodes strobi | reverse complement strand
CTTGTATCTTTTATCCCTTACTTGTTTTAATGTTCATAATTGTATATTTACTATTTTAAATATTTGATCTTTTATTTAATTTTAAATGTGCAGTGTGTATTGGCATACTTCTCAGATGTGAAAGGTTCTTTGTATAAGTATTTTATTTATAGAAATAAAAGCTATTTTATCATCTTATTTTTTACTTGTATGCTTTACAGATACCTACTTATACCTATGACTATAATTTTTATATATCTCATATTCTGAAAATAACCTCACTGAACCTACCTTCAATCTTATTTTAACTTTGTAATCAGTGCAATGTAATGGCATTAATAAACTTGTTCTAATACAGATTGTGTTTGTATTTTAAACCTACGCTCCTTTTTAGTTTATACTTTATTGTACATATACCATACCTATTCTGCTCTATCAACATATGCACACCCACAAATTTCTGAATTTGAAAAACTTAAAAAGTTTCTCAATTTTTTTTAACAATCTATCCCAGCATCCCATAAGACCAACCTATAGATACCTTACAAACAAGCAAAATTGTTCATAAACTAAACCAACTTCAAGTACTTATGTATCTGATACATAAAGAAATGCTCTTTTAATTTAATATCAACCTTAGAAATTTCTATTAACTAGTTACTGAAAACATGAGGTTTAGCACAAAAATTCAAACACAAATAAACTAAATATTGCATTATTTTAGTAAACCGTGTTCCTATAAGTTTTAGAATGTCACACTTGATACATAATTTATCAAACAGTTCTGAAAAAATATTTCCGTTAAAAATAAAATTAGTGTCAATAGCATTAATTCAGCTGGATTAATGAGAATGTATTGCTAGCAAAATATCATGATACATATAATGAAATGAACATACTCCCCTAGGAAATTCCGAACTGAATATGAGAAAGTTTTGAATGGTCCTTAGCTCATTTCAGCGCGGAGGAAAAAGAAAGAAAAGAGCAAGAGGAAATAGTATATAGAACAAATTAATGTAAAGTGTATCTCAAGTTTTCGTCTTGCCTTTCGATATCAATAATAAAATTTTAAACTATAATTTTAATTCATATAGTAAGAATACTTCTTAAAAATATGCTAATAACATGTGTCCTAACTTATCTTTCAAATTATCAATTATAAAGATCACATGATTAAAAAATTCGTCTAATCCATTATATATTGTTACGTTTTTCCCGTGGGTTCTTAACAAAATTACAACTTTGCTATTTTCAATTAATACTCTCTTTATTCACTACCACTGTATACAATTTAATACTCTATACTACTCTTATAACTTTACCACTAATATCTATTCAACACTCAATGATTAACTGAACTGAACTATCCGACTGCCTAACGTTCGCCTTAGGTCTGCTTATATATAATCTTAAATCTATCACGAATATTCGGGAAGTATTCCGACGCCACTCTATATGATCTCGACGAGGCCATCGAGATAATTCCAGCGAACCTGAATCTTCGCAGCCGGCCGGTCGGCGATGACTCATACATAAACACGGTACGCTACAAGGCAAGTTCTATAGGGTAGCACAAAAACGTTCGGATGGTTGTTAGGCTAGCCGTAACAATATGATCCAAACCTAATTCTGCTTCATCAATAGAGTAGTCATTTAGGTTAATAAAAATAAGCATATAAATATAGGAATATTCAACTTTTAGAATATATTTGATAGAATTTGTTCAGTTTTCTGGTGCTGGTAGGTCCTTTAACATGGCAATACTTGAATCTGAAATGTTATATTTGCTCAGTTTAGCAATGAGAATTTTATGGGAATGGGACACACAGTTGAGGGCTCAGATCACAAAAGTTGGATGAAACATAGCCTCCCTGCTCAAAAGCATCCTGAATATATGTTACGAGATCAAGGATACCCCAGCAGTAGTCAAACCCCTCCAAAAGCCAAACTATGAATTCAAAAAGAGTGGATTTGACTCGAAGAAACTGGAAATTCTTCGGGCAAGGCACTTTTCAAATATCTTTGAGAATATTGGCAACAGGGAAATAGGTCAATAATTTGATACCGTATCTTCATCTACCTTTTTAAATATAGGAATGACAGTGGCCGCTTTTAGTACATCTGGAAAAACATTCTCAGTTATACCTACAGGTATTAATGAGTCTTGCAAAAGGATATATTATGACATTTTTTATGCCTTTAATTAAGCTCACTGTGAGATTAAATGGGTTTATGCTCTTTTTGTTGGGTAGTGAGTCCATAATATCTCTAACCTCATTGAAAGTGACTGGCTGCAAATCGAATCTCTCCTTCTTTCAAGTGGGTCATTCGCCGGTACAGACGCGTTATTATGTATATCAGAAGCCATGTTCAAAAAGTAAGAATTAAATTCATCAGGGGTTAGTTTGGGTTGGAAATATAGCTTGGGTTCTTTGTTTGGTTGTGCCTCTATATTCATTGATGATATTCCACATAGTTTTAATTTGTTTAGAAGAATTTAATATGAGATGGTCAATTGAGGTTAGCTTTGCTGCTTTTATTTCCGCTCGATACTCTTTTTTAAGTTGCTTTATATGTTCTAAAAGACAATTATGTGCATTCCTCTGTCTACTTGGTTCCAGAAAGAAATGTAAATTGTCACGCATCGCTCTTAAGTTGTCATTGAATCAAGTCACTGCACCTGCTTGACTCCTTCTTTTAGTGCATGATTTTTCCAGGAATGAGGTTGTGAAGGTATCGGAAATGAGTAACAAAGTGGGAAAACTTTTCGCTGGCATTGTAATTAGGGCTGCATACCATGAAATCTTATCACTGGAGTCAAATGCTGAAGAAAACAAAGAACAAAATGATGAAAACCAATGGGAAGAAGTTAAAACACGTAGAAAATACCCTCAGCAGCCTAGACCTAGGCCAATCCTTGGTAAGAGCAACAGTGACGATCTCAGAGCAGCGAAAAAATGTCATATATTTTCTTAACAGGCCTTGAACCACAAATTAGTGCAGAGCAAGTCGAGAAAAGCATCGAAGAACTAACATCGATTAAAGTAAAATGTTTAAAAATGAAAACACGCAAAGACAAAATTAAGGCCTCGTTCAAATTGGAAGTGGATTATGAGGATAAAAATTAACTTATGAAACCGGAATTCTGGGACAAGGGAATAGCCATTAACCATTTTCTGCACATAAGACGAAGACCGATATGGTTGGAAAATGCAGAGATGAAAGGCAACAAAATTATAATAATGAAAGAATCACAGCAGAGAAACAGGGACTGAATGTCTTACATCAAAACATTCAGTGTCTTAGGAACAAAACTGGTGAAATAGAACTCCTCATCAACACACTGGACGAACAAATTGACATTCTGTGCATAACAGAGCACTGGCTAAAAAAGGAAAAATTCAACTATATAGAATTGAATGACTATAAAATGGGAACATTCTATGTGTGAGGGAACAACAGGTTCACGGAGGAACATGCATCTTTATTAAAGAAGATATCACAAACTTTCAAGATATGGTACCGATGAGGGACTACAACGTTGAAGGACAATAATTTGAACTTTGTGGGATAATAGATTCTAAAAATAAAATAATCATTATATGTATGTATAGGACCTGTCTGGGTGAATTTGAAATTTTCTTGGAGAAATTACTGACTTATATTTTTAAATCATATAAAGGTTAGAGGGTTTTAATATGTGGAGATTTTAACATTAACTTTTTAATTGATAGTAATGAAACAAATACCACTCTTGGCTTATTCACCTGCTTCGGATTTAAGCAAACAATTTTGTGAATTTTGGGCAGTTTAGTAATAATAAGGTAATTATGTCAGCTTTATCTGATCATCATGCACAAAGAATCACTATAGACACATCTATAGAGTATGAAATAGGTGAGTGTGATTGGGCGGTTCATAGAATATTTTCACTAGCCCGTCTGGACCAACTGTATCAGACCATGAGAGAGTGTGACTGGAATAGTGTGATAGAAAGCAGTGAAGTGGATCAAGCATATATATCATTTTTGGGAGTTTTAAAAAAGTACTTAGATCTAATATTTCCCAAAAAAAGGAGTCCAAAATAAGAAAAAAGACAAAGCAAAACTTGGGGGACAAGGGACCTAAAAATCTCATGTAAAAACAAAAGAGTCCTGTATCATAGGGCATGCAAAGGGAAGGTAAGTATGGAGTACTATAAGAGTTATTCAAATATCCTTAAAAAACCATTTTAAACGCAAAACAATTGACTAACAAAGCTTACATTGAAAATTCAGAAAATAAAGTAAAATCAACTTGGTCCCTGATAAAAGACGTTACAAATCCTAAAACCAAGAATAAATGAGTTTTTGATCATTTCAAACAAGCAAATCAAACAGAACTACTAAACAATTTCAATACATTTTTCCTAAGTATATGCCCAGATGTTAAAAATGGTGCGATAAATTACAGTAAAATACAAAGGTGTCCTCATAGTCTTTTCTTGGAACCAACTACACATCAAGAAGTTCTTAATTGTATAAAAAATCTAAAAAACAAGAATTCCACATGTCTGGATGAAATACCTATTAAATTCATTTAAAAAATAGCAAATTTGATTACTGACCCTTTGATGCATATAGTAAATCTCTGTTTTCAAACAGGTAAATTTCCGAATACCTTAAAAGATGCATTGGTTAAGCGAATACATAAAAAAGGAAACACGGATTATAGACCTATTTCATTGTTATCTAATATTGATACAATTTTTGAAAAGATAATTTCTGTAAGAATAATTAATTTCTTTGAATCACTTAATTTGTTCAATGATGCTCTGAATGGTTTTAAAAAAAATAAATCGACCACAAGGGTAATTTATCAGACTTTAATTAATGTAATAGAATCTCTAAACGACAATAAACAAACATTGACTGTATGCCTTGATCTATCTAAAGCATTCGACAGTGTGGATCATGAGAAACTCTGCAATAAGCTCGAGAGGTATGATGTTAGAGGTGTGGCCTTGAAGCTTGTTGAGTCATATCTGTCAAACCGAAAGCAAACAGAAGCAGAATTGGTGAACGGACAACTCTTACTTTCAGAATTTCAGACCCTCAAAAAAAAGGGGTGCCACAGAGCTCCATACTGGGACCACTACTGTACATTATATACACTAATGACATAACAATGGAACCTGTAGAAAACAGACGTTGTATGCAGATGATACATCACTGGTCTTGACTGGTAACATTGAGAGAGAATGTGAAGAAAGGGCGATCCAGTGCCTGGACATCTTGAGTGAATGGTTTACAGCAAATAATCTTCTGCTGAATGTCTCAAAAACACAGTTAATCCACTACAATTTGCATGCAGATAATGAGCGATTGTTTGAATACAATAATGTACAGATAACGACTTCCAACTCGCTGCCTTTTTTGGGAGTTGTCTTGGATCGCAGACTGGACTGGAGGCCCCATGTAAATCAACTAGCCAAAAGTATAAGTAAATACTGCTTTGAATTGAGGATTCTCAGGGATGGTGTGGGGGTGGATGGTGCTCTTAGCATACCATGCTTACATTCAATCGAGAGTTAGATACGGAATCATATTTTGGGGAAACTCTGTGGAGTCTGACAGGATTTTTATCTTGCAAAAAAAATGCTTAAGAATAATTTTTGGTATGGGCTTTGGGGATAGCTGCAGAGCAGTATTTGCAGATAAGGGAATCATGATATTGTGGGGGTTATATATTTATGAGTGTGTGTCTTTCATCTTGAACAAGAGATCGTTCTTTGAGACTCTTAGAGAGGAACATGCATATAATACCAGATATAAAGATAATTAAGAATAAAAAAAACAAGCTACAGCTACATTCAGAGGAGTGTCTGTCATTCCATATTAAAAATCTGGAATAAAATACCTCTCACTTTAAGAGAACAACCAACTATATTTATTAAAAAAAACTTACCAAATTTTTAAATAAAAAGTCTTATTATAGTATAAGTGATTTTCATGGGGATGAAGGAGTGCATGAGATGGGACCGGACTGAACTAAAACAATATTGTAATGTTTTTGAAACAATAGGTACTTTTTAATAGCTAGGATACCAGACACGTCAAATGATTCTAAATGATTTTAAATTACATGCTAATGTTGTGAGTGTGAAATATTGATGTATGTACTTCTATTGTATCTCTGTAGTATTAGTTGTTTTTATTTTATTTTGTTTGTAAGATTTTATCACTAATTTTAACATTTTAAGATAAACAATTGACAAGATTCATACCCTATAAGGTCAAATTTTGTAAACAAAATCACTGGTATCTAATAAAGAATATCTATCTATCTATCTATCTATCTATCTACCTATCCCATGAAGCAGCCTCTACCAATGAGAAAAATAAGTTCCTGCCTCTCTCAGTGATTGGTCTAAAAACAAACCTTTCAACCGGTAACAAAACCAGCACCTCCGCTTGCAGAAATGCTTTCCGAAATCTCAATATTCTTACTTTTCCTTCTTCATATATACATATGAGCACCTCATTTATGTCAGAAAAAAACTTAGGGACTTTGTGACATATCATGACATTTATGATCACCAAACACAGAGTCAAACACTTTATGGTGGTAACCTGAGAGTGCAGCTTTCTGTGTTCAGTCGCCTGGAGCAGTGTCAATCCAGACCCGAGTACACGGCCATAAAACTGTTTAATAAACTTCCAGGAAGCACAACAGATCTCTCTTTAAATTCATTTTAAAAAGAAATAAAAAACTTCTTAATACAAAATATCTTTTTTTCAGAAGTGGAGTAGGTATCTGGAGTTCTTAAATGAATAATGCCAATAACATATTTTTTCAGGTTGCTAATTGAATTGCTGTTGTTGAAGTGTTGTTGTAGTGTTAATGTATTTTATTAATAATTAGGTGATCTCTGTTTTTTTTTTTAATTTTGTTAGTTTGGCCATTTTAAATTTTAGTATCTGTACACACAAGCTTTATATGTCCAATACTTAAAATGTGTTAAATGTCTTTATGTTTTAGATTTAAGCACAGACATTTAAATGTGGAATTTAAAAAAATATTAAAAAAATTCAGTTTATTTTATCTTATTTGACGTATGTAAATATTATTAATATGTCAATGTAGGTAAAAATTATTAATTTGTTGACATGAATAAACTATCTGTATGTGTATAGTAGTCCAAGCATGAATTCTTAACATTCTTGGCAGATACGAGTAAGCCGTTTCGAACCCACCCATCTTCCAATCCAGCATGAATTACTGTAATTCTTTTTCTTTTATTTGAAGAAACTTTCGCCTCGCAGTTTAAACTAGAATGAACCAATCCTTTGGACACTTAATCCTTGGTTTCAAACCATGTTTCACCCAAGTAAAAGATAGATCTATGACTTATTTAATCATCTACATTTCTTAATTTGCTGCAGAAAGTTAAATTTACAAGTCTGCAATCTTTGTGATTTCATTTTCTTGTGTGTATTGTGAATTGTGAGGTATTTAAAAAATATTCATTACCCCTGCTTAAATTATTCAATAGTTCTCTTCACTTCGGTGCTTTTCAACAACTTTGGAAAAGTAGCTTCTTAAAACCTATTTTCAAATCTGGTAACAGAGAAAATGTAGAAAACTACAAAGCCGTCTGTACTCATTCAGAAATTTCCAAGCTATTGGATTTGTTTAGTAGCTAAATTGCTGTCTTGGTATTTTAAGAACCTTGTCAACCTCAAACAGCATGTTTTTTCACATGGGTACCAATTTACTACTGTAGGTGAACTACCTAGTTTTTTAGATAGAGAGAGAGCTACAGGTCAACTCTGTATACAGCAACTTTTCCAAAACCTTCATTAGGGTCGACCACGGCCTTCTTGGTGCAGGCTGGTCAAGAACACTGGCAGCGTTTCAAGAGAAATTGGGGTTCCTTAGGGTTCCCCTTTATTGAATCACTTTATGAGCGATGTGGTAAACTTCATAGGTAATAACTACCTGGCCCTTGCTGACTACTTGAAATGTTTAAATCAATTAATAGGTGCCAACTCAATGAAATGCAGTTGAATGTCAATAAGTGATACAAGATCCGTTTTCACACATTTTAAAACCTACAATTGAATATAAAATAAACCATAGTTCTCTTAAGATTGTGGTCAACATCTGAGATTAGGATGTACAGTTTGATGACAAGCTACAGTTTTTTACTGATATAAATATTATTGTATCTAAGTCACTTAAAATGTTGCGCTTTATTACTTGTTCGTAGCTCACCATGTAGACCTTTCAGATATAAAACAATTAGGCGTTATTAAAATAGATCACAAGTAGCCAAAATCCAAGAGAATATACTTTGAGATATAATTTTAACTTATGTTATCTAGGTAGGTATACTGCTTACACTGATTATCATTAAACTCCTCAAACCCAATATGGTCCTTTTTAATTTCTGGTGCAGTTAAGGTCTTTTCATTGCTCCACTGTGTCTGCAGACCTGAATAATTTTTGACTGGATCTTGGCAGTAACTAAAAAAAATAATGATAACATACTAAATTCCTGCAAACTACACATAACTTTTGAATAGGTAGATACATTTTTCTCCAGTCAATAAATATAGCCTCGATAAGTACAAATAGTTTTTTATTAAGTGATATAGCCAAACTTATTATGAACACTTACCTGTATTGATCATTAATATAGCCATTATCCTGGGAGCTGTAATGCCTATTCCTTACAGGAAATTCGACGGGGATAACAGTGACATTGTAGTTGTTAGATTGAATAATAATTTGCTGAGTGTCTTTGTTATCCTTACTATTTCCATTATCCATTTTCTATACCCTATTTGCACAGGACTAAACTAGAATCCCATAAACATTTTAGATTTGATCAATAAGGAAAGTCTCTGCGCAGTTTAATGGATTAAATGTAGCGGAAAATATTGCTCATTTCTCATTTTACAAAATAGCACCCCGTTTTCTGTACCAATAACCTGTTTTGTTTTGCATTAAGGTTGCATTTTTTCAGATTATTCACTTTCATTTTCAAAATGCTAACAAATATTTTTGTTTTTATTTGTTTTTGCTTTTGATTTGACTTTTGACTCTTTGAATTTGACAGACAATTTGCGACAACCTGACCCAGAAAAAAGCAGAGATAACATTTTCTATGGATGGGTCTTCAGAATTTAGAGCAGAAGCTAACACAAAACCATTTATATTGACTAACTATTTTGTGATCCTTCTGCCCAAATTTTAGTACTATTCTTGATGTGGGTATATCATTTTAATTTTTCATTAATAGTTAATAGCTAGCAGCATTCGATAGTATCGATAGTCCCCAATGACGGACTGAACAAAATTAGGTGAAAAGGTATACCTATTTTACCTCTACACCCAAGACAATGACCCAATCTTACGGCTGCTTATTTGCAAAAGTAATAAAAATTAATCTGCACATGGAAATATTCGCATACTTACCTAGATAGCAGAAAAAAAAAACGACGAGGATGGGATTCGAACCCACGCGGGCAGAGCCCATTGGATTAGCAGTCCAACGCCTTAACCACTCGGCCACCTCGTCTAGCGGTACAGAAAGTGATTAATCAGAAACAAACTACCTAGATTTTTAATTTTGTATGGATCTTTCTTATGCCGGTTTGAGACTGACAATTTATTGGCCAATAGATTGATCAAGTCGCTTTACCAACAACTATTGATAATGTATGACGCCAACTTGACGACAATTTAACTTGACCAAGTTCTTTCTAAATTTATTGACGGATTAGGGTTAATGAGCCTGTTTTCTGCCGTTTAACGGTTTTTTGATATTAAAAATTACAAGGTTGGTCTGTGTTAACTAATATTTCAATTATCAATTAAATTTTCTTCTTAAATATATATCGGCATTTAATAATTACTCTTTCTTCAGAAAATAGGTATAACTATGCTCAAAAATTTACAATTAACATAAAAATACAAAATAGGCTCTTTTGCCGGTTCTCGGACACTCAGAACAGTTGTCGGCCAAAATTTTACCCATTTTCGACCGTTATGTCCTATTTTCGTCCAAATTTCTTACCATTTTCCGGCCTTTAAGTTCTTTACTTGGGCGTCGCTTAAAAACGTCTAAATAGGGGTCTTTGAACGGCAAATTTTCTCCATCAAAATATTTCTAAAAAACGGTCATATTTGTAAAAAATTATTTTTTTATCACCCTGTATATCATTTAATAATAGTATATTATTTTATATGGAGGAAAAGTGATATTTTTCATGGCGCGCTCGTGTTTAACAGCCGACCGGAGTGAGGCTGGTAATAGAGAGCAAGCCATGAAAAGTAACTTTTCCTCCAAATAAAATACGCTGTTTTTTCTTCAAATGTCGACAAATTAATGCAAAAACATCTCTTTTTAATAGTAATAATAATAATTATTATTAAAGATAAGTGGGTTCGCAAGGGGACTTAGACCGGTGTCGGTGAATAGACAGACACATGTTGTTGCTATAGTAATGTAACATAAAGCTGTCAGTGGATACTGTCAACAATAATTATTTTTTTTAAATTGAGTCTCCGATTGCGTTTTAATTCCGTATTGATAAGCAGTTATTGGGTAAGTTCGATTAAATAAGAACCAATTTGTTCCTAAATTAGTGATTTTTAGAAATGCAGTGCACAAATTGAGTGATAAATACAAATTTTAGTTTAATAAATCTCGGGTTGTTGGCGCTTATTTTGTTGTTTGTTTGTATCTATGTTGCTATGACAACACTTTTACCTCCGCCGGCGGAAAAGTGAAAAGTAAAGCTCCGGCGGAGGAAAAACGAAACTTCACGGCCGCCTACACAGTCGAGTCGAGTAATGACGGATTTACTGACGTTTGAAGAAAAAATTTATTTGTGCTTCAGCAACATGTAAATGGATCTCTGTAACCGTTTCCGTAATAAAAACGAAAAAAAAAATCAATTCAAAATATTTTTTTTTTCAGACTTGAAATTTTGACGTGAGTACTCTAAACAGGTCTTTGGGTGCGCTGAGTTCGAATTTGTCATCAAAAAATCCGAACAACTTTTCTATACCGAAATATCAAAAAAAAAAACAGTCATATTTGTAAAAATTAATTTTTTGACTACCCTCTATATGATTTAAAAAAAATTATTTGTACTTCGATAACATTCAAATTATAGGGAACTGGAAACGATGGAAAATAATCAGTGTTTAGGGTGGATCGCTTAATGTATATATAATATTATAGGTTATTTGTTTTTAGATTCAAAAAAAAAATAAAAATGTCTGGTCGATTCCTACGAAGATTCTTACAAATTCTTGCACGTGATTACGTGATCTGAAGGAGATCGGGGCTATGGGGCCTGCGGAGATGGGAAGTATCTCTGACAGCAACTGGTTATATCTGCATTGTGGTGAAGCCCCTTTGCATAAGACTCTAACCGTGCATGTACAAGATTTCAATGCGTGTGAATGTCCAGCCGGTGGTGTTCGAACCTAAAAACAAGCCGTGCATGAATAAGTCTGAGCCTCCATGAGTACATACTCGACATACTGGGGGTTCTAAAAATAGTATCCCTGTCCACCAAGGTGTAACTTATCTGGGATGGGTCGTCCCAGCTCTAACTAAGCTTGGACAGGGGTCGTTTCTGGGTAAATGCATAACCGCGAAGCCCATAACTAAAAACCGTTGTTTACTCCTTTACTCAAACAAAGCTAAAAACTAACTAACTAATAACATCTTAACGGCCACCTAGCTTAATTATTATAAAATTTACAAAACTGCCCTTTTATTGTATGAATTTGTAGATTGAACCCTAATTAAATAATGTATGAAAAAGTCTTAGTATTAGATAATAATTGAAGGAAATAATTATTATATTCTACTGTTAATCACACATCACACTACTTATTCGTTAATATCGAAGCACCATTTTGCCTCGCTGCAGTCGCCGCGCCGATTTCCCGCTATTTTAAACTGTCACTAGTATTTTTTAAAACATTCTTTATGCTCTTAGAAATGTAATTTAGGGCTGGGATGCAGGGATGCTTAATCGATAATGAAATTCTCGATATTATCTCCTAATGTCCGAAATTAGCCTTATTTTGGGCCGAAAAGTGGTTGTGACCGGCTAACCGGCACGCATATTTATAAGTTACCGACGAAAACAGACGCTCGCATAAATGACTGCAATATAAATGTAGTTGTTTCTCATGTGTTGGGTTAGTTTTGGTTAGTTTCTTTTCGGTTACGCCCCATAGCGAATGAAGCGAGCGGAGGGCTAGGCACGAGGTAATCAAATATTTGAAGAATGAAACCAAACAGGGGTATTATGACTAACATTTATATTACAGTCGCCCTATGCGAGCGCTTTTTTTGTCGGTAACTTATGAATATGCAACTGGCACAATCACCCTACAGCATGTTCTAATTTTCCGTCAATTATAGCGTCAAGTCAGTGTGACAACCTAATGAAATGACTCATGCAAAATATTAAAGTGAGGTTATTGTCCGAATTCGATATTATGATTTGGTTTGGTTGATGCCTGAGCCTTTCTTTTAATTCAACTTATATTAAAAATGAGCTGTGCAAAAGACCAAGTGAGTTTTTATTAATTTTATCACAGAATAGGTATAATAATATAAATAAAAACATAACCTTAATATTCTAAAAAAAAAGCAATTGTTAGGTTGGTAGAGAGTTTTTCATTGTCGTTTCCTTCGTGTTGTGAATAAGTTCAAAGGGCTTCCGGTGTAATCGAAGTTAAGCTAACAAAAATTTTCAAAATAAATATGCAAATAACTTGATAAATTTAAATTGTCAGTGTAAATATTATTTATTTAACTTAACAATGGCACCGATTTGGAGACCAACATAGAAGACAACTGTATCAGGCACAAGTTAAGTCGCGACATCAGAAGCCTGGTGAAAATCTGCAAGAGTTTGAGGCAGACGTCAGACGCCTCGTTCAGTTGGCCTATCCGGGAGCAACGGAAGAATTTCAAGAGGAACTTGTTGCTGAATATTTCGTGGACGGTGTCAGAGATCCAGAAACTCAGAAGATGTTACGTCTAGCCAAATTTGATAGCAGCCGAGAGTTTTTAGGTAGAGCTCTGCAAATCGAGGCGGCCTGTAACATCTTTAAGCCAGCAATCAGGGACGTATCCATCAAGGAAGAGAATTTGGCGAACAGTTGTGAACTAACTGAAATGGGCGGTATTTTGAAGAAAATAACCGAAGTTTTTCAGGCCACGGGGAGATTCCGGGAGTCACTAGAAGTTAGGCCATACAACCGTAATCAGTGCTATAGATGTGGCAAGACTGGACACTTCAAAAGGGACTGTCGAGTACAAAGATTCCAGGAGCCAATAGGAGATAGGCCACATAACCGAAATACATCAAATCAGTGCTATAGATGTGGAAAGACTGGACATTTCAGAAGGGACTGTCGAGTACGGATATGCCGGGAGCCAACAGAAGTTAGACCATGTAATCGAAAGAATATAAATCAGTGCTACAGTTCCGGCAGGACTGGGCATTTTAAAAGGGACTGTCAAGTACAAAGATTCCGGGAGCCACTAGAAGATAGGCCACGTAACCGAAATGTTTCAAATCAGTGCTATATATGTGGCAACATTGGGTATTTTAACAACTACGACCTACAGCTCCATCCAGAGACAACAGCAGTTCAAAGCCAAGTCAGGAAGAGTTGAAACAATATAACTTTAAGGCTAAGCACAGGGAAGGAAGATGGCATAAGGTCATATGAGGATAATTATAAACATCGCCAAAGAATTGACCAACGAGAAGGGATCACTCCCATTAGGCGAATCAAGTTTAAGGTTGATCAGCATTGGACCACATAGCAACTAAAGAAAGATCAGCTTGAGGATAATGAAATAGCACTACTACTACTGAAAGCTAAGGAAGAACGTCAACCAAGGCCAAGCTGGAGATATAATTCAACTAAGGGATCTACTTTTAAATATCTGTGGGCTCAGTGGGACTCCCTGGTAGTTGAAAATGGGCTCCTTAAACAAGCCTGGGAAAGCGCCGATGGCAAAATAGTAAAGACGCAGTTAGTGGTACCAAGGAAGAGAGTATCGGAAGTTCTGGACGAAGTACATAATAGAGAGTTTGGTGCTCATCTCGGAGTTAATGGAATGATTGACAAGATCCGCGACAGATTTTACTGGATCAACTACTGCCAGGATGTGAAATCATGGTGCCAGCAGTGGTTAACCTGTGGCTCAAGTCAAGGACCCCAGGCAAGATCCAGTGGGAAGATGAAACAGAATGATGTGGGTCTACCGTTTGAAAGTTTGAACGTCTCGCCAGTGGCCGAATGAAGGCTCGATATTATCTCCAAGGTAACTCTAGGGGATTTCGGATGAACGATAAAGTCTGGATATATAATCCGCAAAGGAAGAAAGTAAGATCTCCGAAGCTAACATCAGAATGGGAAGGACCCTATACGGTTAACAACGTCATGCAACGGCCTCTACGTTTCGACTTTCCGTTTCGACGCTTTAAGCACGATAAACGCACGATAAACGTAACGATACAAACCACAAAGTAATACAAACTATCAGAGATTTATTATATTTCACAAATTCACAATCCGAAATCTAATTTTATCGAGAATGAACAACAGTTTACGCTGGGCAGCCGTTACCGGTGAGTACAGGAACTTTTTATGGCGTCATCGATTTATAACACACGATATCAAATTCAGTGACGCAAAAATTACTTGACATTGACATTCGTCAAAGTCAAAAATGACTTTTCGTCGTTTTTCTCATAGAAAAGTGATGCTATTAGGTCACTTTTCTAAGGTTTTTCTGTTAGTTTTTTACTTTGGGTTTCGCCACTGCTTAAATTTATGATAATTTATTGTAGGTCAAAATTAAAAATTAACCATAAATATGGTTCAAAATAATCAAATATTAGCCGAGCTTGTTTGTATCATCAAACCATAAACGATCTGAACGAGAAGAATACGTTGTACGTGTATATCTCTGGAGGAAGCAACACATGCTCCTAAATGGTAGACTTTCTCTCAATATAAAATATTGTCTTCTAGGTTCATGTAAATAATAATTCAGTAATCAGGCGACGGTGTAGTTTTGAAAAATAAGATATTCGTACAACATCAATTAATTGAAAACAATCAACACAAAACACAATTATTATTCTATCCTGGAAAAATATACCTAGTAACGAGTAACCGCTCACGTTAACCTAGTCGTTTTTGCGAGAAAAAAGTTTGGCAAGAAATTTTCGTGCGTGGGGAGAATTTTTAACAGAATTGTCCAGCGACTTGCTTTTAAGAGCCCTCGTGGTATGACACTGCGCTTATGATTCAGGCGTCGCGTCGCGCAACGGTCAGCAAATTTTATTATATAATACCAAAGACAATACTAGTATTGTCTTTGATATGTTGTAGCGGTCGGGACAGGGCACCCGATTTATTTTAAGAAATGTTTTAATAACTTGTTTGAAAATATAACAAAAAAAATAATTTAATTTTAATCGTTCAAAAATTAAATGAAGTCTCGAAACAAACTCCCGGGAGAAAACGTTCAAATAAAATAATAAGTTTATTTTAATTAACAAAAATTATAAACAAATTGAAGTTTAACTTTCACGAAGTAAGGCCGGAATCGCGAAAATAAAAAAGGGGTTAATTATTTTACCTAATAGAAGTGGACAACAAAAGCACCTAACGCGGTTCAATTAAAAATAATAATCACTTACCATTGAAATAAACTTTCAATAAACGGGATGGTGTATAACTTCATAAGATTCGGGATCCGATTTTAAAACGCGATGACATATACTTTAGATTTTTATTCGACTGCATGTTAACAGTGTTAACACGCTACTCGGAAAACTAACATCAAGAAATAAATAACAGTACGAAAACGCAAGTCTAACAAGCCCAGGTCCCCCAACTTTTGTCTAGGAGACCTTCATTGGCCAAAAGGGGCGGGCATATTAAAAACTTTTTCAAATTCAGCGAATTAAAATTAAAGAAAAGAAACATGACCTTATAAGGATTGAACATTGTTTGGACTTTGGAACACATGTGTGATCTAAAAGTCAAAGCTCACCATGGAAAAATTCCGAATTCTTCGGGGAGATGGGAAAATAAAACCAGTTAGATCTCGAACCGTGTTTTCGTCGAAAATCGGGGACAAATTGCGTAAGATCACAAGCGAAATTGTGTAGGTGTACAAATTCTAGATTTTTCTGGAGAAAAATTGCGTCAGAAAGCTGCTATAAAAGCGTGAACGTATCGGAGAAAAATCAGTCTTATTCTAAACAGCAGTTGTAGTCGATCGTAATGATCAAATCAAAATTTTACTAAAAAAACATCATTTACAGTGGGCCGTGATGCCGAAAAATTGTTAGAAAAATTTTAACAATTAAACTCTTAAATTTCTAGTCGGTACTATGGTCTTAGTTGTGACCAAACCGAAATTACGGTCTCACAGTTTAGAGGCTATTTGAAGTAAATAAGTAATTACGCAAAAATTCAGAGCAACAGTTCGAAAAGTAGCGCAAAGCAACGCAGGGGTGAAAGTCGGCAATCAACAAAAGAACAGATGGTCACCAGGAGCAAATAAGGCTACATTAGCAGGTTCCGAGTCTAGCGATAAAATTATAGACAGTAAGTGTAATTTTAAGATAATAATAATGCTTAGGGTACTAGTATAGGTGTCAATATTGTTTGTTATATACATGATAATTCAGTGCTTATTCCGAAAAATTAAACAGTGCTAATGGCACCCTGTAATATTGTTGCATGTGAAAAATGTGGTCGATTATGTTTCTGAATATTATGATTATCCCATTAAAATCCACAAAAGCTTTTTTCAACCTGCATTTTATTTAATTATTTGTAAAGTTTATTTTGGGCCATAAGCCACAAAAGATTACTCGCGGATGCTGTGACAGTATCATTTAATTCCATGCGTGCGCGCGCACCTGCGCGTCATGTCTTCGTGGTGCAACCAATCGTTTGTATGTGTCCTGGTGGTCTAGGGGTTTGCATGATTAACCTTTACTTCGACCACTCGAGTTCAAACCCCGTCGGTGTTTTAAAAATTTTTTTAAGGTTATATTTCTAAACCGTTTTTTTTTTGTTTTTGGGTAGGTCTTGAGTTAGATTGAGTTAGCACCTGGTTAGTTTCCTTTTCTTGAGCCCCCGTAGCGAGCGGTAGCGAGCGGAGGGCCATTCGAAAAGTGAAATATGCGAAGGAATGTTATGATACTGTTGGAGTATCGTCGAGTCAAAAGATTTATCTTTAGGGATTGGAGATATGCAATTTAATCATTGTGGTACAAGATTGCTGTTTGATTTATTTCAGTGTTAATCCAAAATTGCTTGACTGGCTCGTTTTAAATTTCATGCTATCAGACAAAAAATATAAAATTCTAGGAAAGCTAATACACTGAGAAAAATTCATAATGCTTAAATAATAATAGCAGGCGTAATATGGTAAATTTCTTTTGCGATGCAAATACTGATTATTTGGCGGCTTGTAAGTACGAGGTCATATTAAATAACTATAGCCGTTTTAACTTCAGATAACGCTCCCTTTCAATCGTGTGTTTCCGCAAAATAATTCCCAAATTTCAATTGTTGGTTTATTAATATAATAACGAAAATGATGTGGTTTACATTCATTTTAAATATAATAAATATAACTGAGTGTAGAAATAAGTACTGGTAAGAGGCATAAAGTGGTTTTCAACTTCGTGGAAAAATATGGCTGGTTGCCCAAGTGTATAAGTAAATTATTTTACGACGAAAATAGGGTGTCAACACACTGGTACTGCGAACCCGGTTACAGATAATGAACAGAAGGTGAAGAAAAGGCCGAATACACCGTAAGTAAAGGAATAGGGTAAATTGGCATTCATTACAATGGGTCAAAGACATAAAATCACAATTGCGATATAGTAAACATTAACTTTCTTTTGACGGAAAAAGCCTAGGTATAGTCCATTCAAGGCTATTGCGCTGTTACGTCAGAATTTCTGACGTCAAAAGAAAAGATCCGTACTTCTTAGATAGACTCGTACGTTATTTTTTACACTAGCCAAAAGATGTCTCTGTACCTGTTTTCTATTCAAGAGCACGTTCCGTTTTTATCAATTTTACATACTTATTACTTATGTCAGCTTCGGAGTGGATTAATTCAATGCACAATTTCGACACGAAAATATAATGCCACCAGGAATAACATACATACAACAGCTTATTTACCTAGTAATCGTGCGCCGATATCCTTTGATTTGGGAAAGTCAAAAACCAACTTTTTCACATTTTAGAAGAGTGCTATGACAATATTGTTTTAAGCGTCTGGGCATGTGAATTATACTTATGACAGTTTGTTTAATTTAAAGTAATAATATGCTTTTTATCGTCTAAAATCCGTTTAAAAACGATTTTAAATGGCAAAATTGTATAAAAATCCGAAAATTCGGATCTTTTTTAGGCCAATAGCAATGGCTTCGGACACATTTGTCGTGGATTTTAAAGCGAAAATTCATTTTAAATTCAACCGTCCATTAAAAATAAGCTGTGCTATGGATCGAAATACACTGCGAATATAATAATTAAAAAATAATACTTTTGACGGTTATATATGCATATAAATATGCTTTTTTATCGTCTAAAATCCATTTAAAACGATTTTAAATGGCAAAATTGTATAAAATACCGCCCTAGCGGCTAGAATTGGTTTGCGCATTTCCGTCTCATTTGCCGAGATTTGTCCTCATATCGCCGCGTAAGATGTTTACACATCAAAAATATTTTTTTTCTAGAGATATCATTTTTTAGTATTATCAAATAAATAAAATATATATTACTTACGTTGTGCACAGCTTTCCAGGGTAAAAGTGGCTTACCAGCATCCTTTTCACGTGTGAAATAATGCACTAATTTTAAAATTAAAGCTTGCTCTTTCTCACTGAACCGGTGGGGCATCTCAAAATAATTTTTATTAGCAATTATTAGCGTAAAACACAAACCAACTAAACAAACCAATAAATGAATGAAATCTGTTATTTTCGTTTGATATTTTGACATTGACGCAAATCGATGTCAAAGATTCCAATTTGACGGACCAATTTAGTACATACGTTCATTGCATAAAGAAAGATGGAATGATATGACGTAACAGCGCAATAGACTTTTTTACATTTAAAGTGATATTTACAAGAAAAATAATCCAGTCTAGATCTGGTAGCAGATTCACAAAGTTCCCGAAAATATAAACGAAATTTAATAGACTTGTGTTTACGCGTAACCATGACGACTGAAATAAAAGCGAGTGCAAAACAAAAGCAATTCCATCGCCGGGCTGTTTAGTGCAGCATTTCCCTTTTCACGTGTGTGCGTTTTACTAAATGGCTCATTTTCCGGAAAAACGTATGCGAACTGTAAATACAATTTGCATAGCCTCAGACTGGTAAGTAAAGCATATAATATGTATGTATTAATGTAAATTTTACTATATATTTAATTATATATTGTGGGAAGGTGTCAGTGTAGGGCTAGCTTACGGAGTGACCGTCCGAGAGGCTGTCGCTCCGAAGGGCTGGCCAGGAGGCCAGGTCAATTTGGTTTTATCGAATGCTTGTATCGAAAATTAAATTGTTTTTACAGCTGGAGACCCCTTAGATTAAAAAGGGAGACCCTAATATTTATTTAAACAGAAAAACTGATTAAACTTTTCGACACAGGAATTTGTTTTCATGAAACATGAACATGTATATTGATATCATATTCATTAATTTTAAAGAGTAGGTATTTATTTTACCAATTTTAAATTATATGGACAATAACCATGGTAAATATAGTCTCAGGCAACAGTAGTTAACATGCGAAAAGCGAAAACTCTGTACCCTGGTAAGTTTATAACAGCGAATCATCTTTATCTGTTATGTTCTGTTTGCGTGATGGTAGGGCATGGGATTAGCTTTTTGTTCGCACAAAATTACTAAAGCTCTGTTTTCCTTTATTAACGCTCAGCTTCTTGAACAAGGACAACTTTTTCTTGAAATAATAAGACCCGAAATGGCTACAACTTAGTAACTTTGCCGAGAAGGTAGCTACCATAAAATGGAGATCTATAGTAATTATGTCCCTACTAAAGCTGTCATGAGATGGGCATAAGGACATATCGGCCCTAATTGATGTAGTCAATTAGTCTTCTAGCATTAAAGATAATATTTTTGTCCTTGACGAAACTAATCCCATCAGATATCGTTTATGAACATTTTAATGTATTTGTATGCCATATATATATATAATGTAATAATGTCAGTCCAAAACAACACTTTGATAATGTGTACCGCTAGTCCGTACCTGAAAAATTAAAAAATACCCGCGGGAGTTCTTATTTCAGTTCCGTGTTTATTTACAAAAGTGAAACATTCTGAAATACAATATGCAATATTTGTATCACAAAAACTGGGTCATATTAATCATCATACACCGTCAGCTTTCAGGAAATGACGATAGAGCCTATAGAATTTGGATGTCTATAACAAAAGGTCCCGATGTTTGCGGTAGGAAGGGAGTGGGTATATATGGTTTGCATTATAAGATCCTTTACACAAATAGTGCACTAAATAAAAATCGGCCTTTCCCATTGGTCGATCCGCATGGCCCTCCGCTCGCTTCGCTCGCTACGGGGGCTCAAGAAAAGGAAACTAACCAGGTGCTAACCCAATCTAACCCAAGGCATACCCAAAATCAAGATAAAAAGCTGTTTAGAAACATAATCTTTAAAAAAAAATAAAAAAAAGCGACGGGGTTCGAACCCGCGTTTTCCAGGTGAAACCCAACGATCTAAAGCTCTACACCACGAGAGCTCTCGATAGAAATTGATTGCATCACGCAGGCATATCGTAATACGAGATAGATCGACCAATAGGAGAGGTCGATTTTTACATAGTGCACTATTTGTGTAAAGGATCTTTAAATGCATATGGTTTAATAGTGCAACCATTAAGCATAGATTAAGTAATCGTTTTAAAATTCCTATTTGGGAATGGCAAAATTGCTAAAATTGACGTAGGTATTGCTTATGTATCTATCTTTTAGCCTAATAATTAGCACATCCACTTTAAAAATATCTTTTACACAAGGCCGAAATAGCATCTTACATAACAAGTGATCAACGTCAACGGGGCGGTTTTTAGCACAAGGCGTTAGCCAAGTGCCGTAATCCACCGATGTTGTGATAACATCACACGCGGGATAAAGTCATCTTTTCATTTTACTAATGTTGAAAAATATTTTAATATTTATCGCGTCATCCTCATCTGTCAAGTCAAAGTGTCAAATCAAATACGTTCTCAAATTTACAGCATAACTTAAAATAGTTACTTATGCAGCAAGTGTGTAAAGTGACCCTTTTTAATGAATGAGAATATTGTCGCATTCGCCTACGGCTCATGCGACAATCCCATGAATAAAAAAAGGGTACTTTACACATGAGTAGCATAGACAATTTTTTTTACTACCGAAAAATATATGAAAAAATAAAAATATTATTAAATTACTTTACGCACTAGTGCGTAAAATAATTTATTTTCACGCACTGCACTAAATGTCAAAAAATATGTCAGATTTACTCTACGACTAGTGCGTAAAGTAATTTATTTTACGCACTGCACTAAATGTCGAAAAATATCTCAGATTTACTTTACTCACTAGTGCGTAAAGTAATTTATTTTACGCACAAAAGTTATATTTTACGAATCTTAGAGAGTGCATAAAATACTCAATTTACCCACTCTTGTAAAATATATATTCGCAAAATATACCATTTCATATGCAGTGCATAAAATAATTTATTTTACAGACTAGTGCGTAAAGTATTTTTTTACCCACTAGTGCGTAAAGTAACTTAGTAACACTTTTGTTTTCCATATTTTTCGGTAGCAGAAAATATTTTGTATGCTACTCATGGGTAAACTACCCTTTTTCATTAATGGGATTGCCGCATTGGCCTACAGCTCATGCGACAATATTCCCATTCATGAAACAGGGCCACTTTACACGCTTGTTGCATAAATAACTATTTTCTACTACCGTGCATAAAATCCTCACCTTACGCACTCTCTAAGATTGGTAAAACATACCTTTTTTATGCAGTGCAGAAAATAAATTGCTTTACGCACTAGCGCGTAAAGCAAATCTGACATATTTTTTGACATTTAGTGAAGTACGTAAAATAATTTATTTTACGCACTAGTGTGTAAAGTAATTTATTGATATTTTTATGTTTTCACCTTTAAAACTGAGCTTTATCCACAATACCGAAACAGAATTTAAATAAATTCTGTTTCGGTATTGTGGATAAAGCTCAGTTTTAGTGCATGTTGCCGAAGGTTCCAAACCCCAACATAGTTTTCACCTTTGTATGCTACTCATGTGTAAAGTACCCTTTTTTATTCATGCATGGGACTGACAATATTCCCATTCATAAAAAAGGGTCACTTTACACACTTGTTGCATAAATAACTATTTCCTACGAACATTTATGAAAATGAGAGAAAAAAGTATAGTTAACGTGGCTAGTAAGCGCTTTACGTCTCACGCGACGCGCGTCACGCGTATTGAAAATTTTTAACAGAACCCCATTTGAATAGATGAAGGATGCTGTCAATTTGACAGTATATTTGATTTGATATGTTAACTTGACAGATGTGGATGACGATGACGCGACAAATACTTTTCAAAAGTGGATTTCAACACGGGTGTGATATTAATCGTTTTCTTAAGAATCTAAATCGTGCTTTTGTGTCATTTTCATAGGTTGTTAAGACTTGTTATGTAATATGTTACTTAACCCGTGAGTTGAAGCATTTTTCAATACACGTGCTGCAAAGTATTCTCAACACTACTGGATTTGAACAGATGGTAGACCGTGTCATTTTGACAACATATTTGATTTGCCATATGCCGGTGACGCGATAAGTACTTTTCCTACAACCCCTTATGAAAACGAGCATTGTTTGTGATTTAACGTATTTTCAGAGCTTAAAGTAACCTTGTTAGAAAATACCTAATATCACACGCGTGCTGGTAATTTACAACACACGTCTTAAAAAGTAATTTCAACAGGACTCTATTTGAAAGCAGTGGCTGTCAATTTAAGAGCATATTTAATTTGACATTTTGACTTGACATATGTGGATGACGCGTCTAGTAGTTTTCAACACACGTATTGAAAAGTGGATTTCAACACGCGTGTGATATTAATAATCGTTTTCTTAGGAATCTATTTGCCCTCAAGAAACTAATTCCAAAGACAATAACTACACTCCCATAACAAAACTATAACACTCATTTCTAAATAAACTTAACAATACTCGCGCATTAGGAGATGTAGTAATTTATATTCCTTAGTTATACACTAAGGAAGTGTATACCTGGGAGTGTATACCAAACTAAATTCGGATCTAGAAGTGTGTGCAATAACCACTTACTTAAATCATAAAATAACTCTCTGTTGCATATAGCTTCCCCCATTCCAAGAAATATACGAAAAAATCTTCAAAACATTGTATTAACTCTTCCTTCCCCACATATAATAATGGAAGACTTCAATGCGCATAATCCTTTATCTTATACAATTCCAAGAGGTCTTATAATTGAGGACTTCATCACACATGACCCCCTTTTGCTACTAACGTTCATATCTCCTCCTCAGGCTCCTTTTCACATATTGACCTTTAGTTAGCCGTTCGTGTAGCCCTTCCCTCTTTTCTCGCCTTTCCATAGAAGACACTTATGGTAGTTACCACTTTCCCTCATCATTATATCACCTTTTGCCCAAACTACTACTTATCTCCCAGCTCCAAAATGGAACATAAAGAAAGCAAATTGACCACTATACCTAGTCTACCTGCAGGAGGAAATTATATTGGCAGCCTCAATCTCCATTCCGAAAACCCAAGTCGATCCCAACAAACTTCCAGTATCATGGTGGTCTGAAGAATGCTTCTTAGCTATCAAAAACAGGATGTCAGTTCTTAATAATCTTTTTAGTTAGAATTTTGTTAACTATAAAAAACTCTCGCGGAAAGGTCCCCCCCCCCAGACTGTATAAAAAAATGTGACATTAGGGCGTGGCACCCCAAATGTTTTTAGCACAACCTGTTGTGAGATAGGTACCTCATAATGGCATTGAAAACAGAACTGGTTATGTTAGACAAAATAGATTGGACAGACATGGGACTATTCATTCCGCAAGTATCTCTTGTTACAAGTCCGTATCCAGAATTGGACAGTTAAAAAGAATATTCTCCAGATCAGTGTGCCTTATATTGAACTCTGTCGAGATGAAGAAACAGTGCTTTAGATCTCGGCATGAAAAAAGTTGAAACGAGTATTCAATGTGCGATCTCACAACACCATTATTATAAATATGCAATGAAAGTTAGGGGGTCAACCCCCCACCATACTTGGCTAACTACTCTCGTGACATTAATACCTTTCTTAGCTTTAACTTGCGCATCAGATATTTGCTTATTCCACGTCAAGTTCTCATTCATCGTCACACCAGCTTCCTTCACCCAAGGAATAATTGTATTGTCATAAATAATTATTGGATCCAAGTTGGTTAAACTACGTCCAGGGCGAAAAAGAATGGCTTTAGATTTTTGCGTAGATAGGGCCAAGAACCACTGCTGATGTAGCTCTACTATTGAAGAGTTTATTTGGCCTATAAGATAAGGTATGTTTATGTACCTACCAGTAATTGTATTGTCATAAATAATTATTGGATCCAAGTTGGTTAAACTACGTCCAGGGGAAAAAGAATGGATTTTTGCGTAGATAGGGCCAAGAACCACTGCTGTAGCTCTACTATTGAAGACTTTATTTGGCCTATAAGATAAGGTATGTTTCTACCTGTAATCAACAGCACCAAGTCAACCGCGTATTGGAGCATCGTAATATCTTTAGACAAAATACCGTGTAGCTCTATTGTGTATATATTAAAAAGAATGGGACTAGATGTGAACCCTAGGTAAGGCCCATAGATGATTGAGAAGGTCCATGAATTTTACGATATCTGTCCCGAACATATATGCTTTTGAAAGCATACAAATTGAAGATTAAGTTTGAGGCATGTACAGAGATTCCCAAAGCTCTAAGATATAAACCATGATCGACATTATCATATGCAGCAGTTATGTCCAAAAAAACGGCCAGAGTATATTCCCTCTTTGAGAGCCCACAATTAATATTAGATGCGATAAATGCTAAACAGTGAAGGTATCCCTTTCCAAGTCTAAATCCATACTGTCTTTTAGGCAACGTGCCCCCGTTCTCTAACTCCCATTCTATGCGATGTTTCAGCATGATTTCAATTAATTTTGCAGGGCATGAAGTAGGTACTAAAGGTTTATAATTATTTGCAACATTTTTATTCTTATCGGCTGTCAGAATAGGGTGTATCAAAAGAGATTTCCACTCATGAATGGTTCCGCTCTCTAAGCAATCATTATAAATTTTAAGCAACAACCTTTTTCCTTTATCTGGCAAATTTTTTAATCATATAGACATCACCTAGACCTGTGGCAGAGACGTTTCTATTGTTTATAGCATTTACCAACTCCAATAGGCTGCAATTATGAGGAGGTTCTCCAGGCTGGAATTAGTTAAACCCAGAAATCAATGCTAATTGCTCTGCATATATATCTTTTAGACGGGACCCCAGATAGCGAGGGTATAATCGTGCTTTTAATCAGGAATAATCTTGATGTTAATGAATATCATATTGATGAGTCATTTCTGGAGACGTCTTATTGTCTCCATTCCAAAATTATTGTAGGAGACATGAATGCAAATCACCCTTTATGGGGGAGCTTATGGCCAATCGGAATGGGAAGGTTATTGTTAATTTCTTGGAGCAACTTCATTTGGTAATATCGAATGACGGAAGTGCACCGACATTAAGTTCACCGAATTGAAATATATCTGTAGTTGATCTTTCTCTAACCAGTAATAGCAACGAAAATGTCTTGGTCTATCTTGGAGGACTGTGGTAATTGCGATCATTTTCCCATAATATTGAACTATAATACTGATACTTCGTATGCACCTTTGAATTGTAAGCAGAAAAGATGTTTTAAAAATCCAAATGGGAGTAATACCATGATAAAGTTCTCTTACTAATGTTACTTAGAGACTATAACTTATCAGGAATTCCAAAATGTTATTAACTCTACAGCGGACCATGGTGGGTTGATGAATGTACAGGGTTATCCAACGAGGACTAGACAAGGCGATTTTTTGACTTTCCCTGTACTTTTATAAAAAAAAACTGAAATAGCCATCTTATGTAGTTTTCTCCCGCGAATTCGGATATGTTCAGCAAAAAACAATTGAACATCAAATAAAAGTGCTAGGGGTCACTTGGGTATTTTTTTAAATGGTACACCCAGTATATTACTACATTTTTGGACTCTCTAGAAAAATCTAAACACATTTTGTGTCTAATATCCTATACCTATCTTTAGCTGTTTACCAAATATTGACAGTTGAAAGTCGGGGATTTTGACACTTTGACAGGCTCTAAAATCTAAACCGCACGAGATCAAAGAAAACGGTTTGCACATTCCTATCTTGGCTTTTCATAAGCTATCGAATGATAGTAACTTTGAATTTAACCGGGGGTTTAAAAGTTTCGGTTAATTTTATCCGCAGGTTAAATTCGAAGATACTGTCAATCGATAGTTTATGAAAACTTAAGATAGGAATGTGCAAACCGTTTTCTTTGATCTTGTGCGGTTTAGATTTTAGAGCCTGTCAAAGTGTCAAAATACCATACTTTCAACTGTCAATATTTGGTAAACAGCTAAAGATAGATATACGATATTATACACAAAATGTGTTTAGATTTTTTAGAGAGTCCAAAAATGTAGTAATATACATTTAAAAAATATATCAAAGTGACACCTAGCACTTTTATTTGATGTCAAATTGTTTTTTGTGAACATATCCGAATTCGCGGGCGAAAATTACATAAGATGGCTATTTCAGTATTTTTATAAAAGTACAGGGAAAGTCAAAATATCGCCTTGTCTAGTCCTCAGTGGATAACCCTGTACAAATGAATTCAATCGTAAAAGACTCTTTATTAGAAATTGGAAACAGAATCCTACCTTGGATAGCTATCTACAAACTAAAAAGATGATTGCTGAAACAAGACGTCTCTTTCTTAACAAAAAAGCGACTTAATTTTAAATTATTTTGCTCAGCACTTAACAGAGACTCATCACTTGCTAATGTCTGGAAAGTTATAAAAAAGTTTTCAAGGAGCCATAATTCTTCAGGTAGATTTAACCTCCCTGACTCAAATGTTGTTAAGGATATCCTGGGTAACTTGACTCCCTATCAATTGGATCCTAATTTCAGCTTAGAGTATCCTTTAGAACCTCCCTCATAATTTGAGCTTATTGGAGTTGGCAAACGCTGTAAACAACAGAAAGAACTCTGCCACAGGTCTAGATGAAATCTCTTATTCTATGATTAAAAATTTGCCAGTAAAGGAAAAAGGTTGTTGCTTAAAATTTATAATGATTGTTTAGAGAGCGGAACCATTCCGGAGGATGGAAATCCGTTTTGATACACCCTATTCTGAAAGCCGATAAGGATAAAAATGTCGCATATAATTATAGACCTATAGCACTTACTTCATGCCCTGGTTATAGAATTTGACAAATCATAACGCCATGTTCCCAGAATCTTGAAAATATCTGAGTATATTATTTTTTAAAATATCGAATCATACTTTGGAAAACAAAAAATAACGCGAAAAATTATTTCTATTTCTTTGGATATTCGAAAGGAAGTCAAAACAATCTTGTAAAAATAATATAATATATATTATGTTTTTTTGTTTGTTTTTGCTATATTTGTCGTTGTTCTAGGAATGTCTTCTTCCAATCGGCTGTAATGGTCCCGGCTTTCCATTGTTATAAGAAGTGATGTATGTTCGAAATTTGGAATAAATTTTAATTTAGATCAATTTTCCACATTGTCATCCATAATGTGATCAGATTTTAAATGCATTTAAAATGTAGGTAACGATCCATTATCGACGAAACCATTTACATTTGCCACATTATCCTGAAATTTTGATTCAACCTTTTTGTCAATTACTTTTGCTCCTTAATCAAGCTTTACTTCAAATATATGCCTAGTTTTGCTTCTTGGTACAAATAAAAAAATAAAGTCGCCCTAAATTTTATTCCATTAACGTTCCAAATCCAGAGCGTCATCAGATCATTTCTTAATATAATTTGATACGGCACTAAATATTTCACAATATTATATGGTAGAACAGTTCATGAGTAAAAGTCCATGTAAATAATATTAATGATAATAAAATAAAACTTTTTTAATTCATTAATTCTGGTGGGACCGGAGGCGGTTCAGGTGGCCCATTTGCCTGGTTTTTTCCTGTATAAGAACCTAATAACCACACAGTATAGGTCTTACTATTTCCTTCAAATCGATAATCCACTGAATGACCACTTTGTAAAAATCTTGCTGGAATTAAGGTTAGCAACTACAATAAAAAATATTTGTTATTTATGTTGTATTGAATTAGTTTTGGTATGCCCAGAACTTAATTTGTCTTATAGGTCAGTTTTTAATGAAACGGAAAATTGTCCGTCAACACACAAAAGAACCAGATCAATTTCACGTTCGCAACGAATAGCTCCTTGATTTCCAATTGTCGGCACCTTTACAAGGGAAGCAAGGATGTACCTATTTAGTGAACTCAGGAAATACAATGTCCTCATTTTTATACTTTTTCTTATTTTTTATTTTCATTGGTTTGGAATAGATTAGGATCGTTTTTCTTATTTAAAAAAAATCAAATAACTCGTCAAGTATAATGTCACCTCTCTTAGTCATGGGACACTTTAGAGTATAGAGTATAGAACTGTACATATGGGCAAAATATTCTTTTCGACAAGAGAAGGCATGTACTTGACCGCGGTAAATATTTCATTTACGCCCCTGATACCATGAGTAGATGAGCCTTAACCTCATAAAAAACGGTATGTGCTGAAGGCTTCTCTCACAATGAATGCGTGTGCACAAGAATAATAACCGTCCAAAATTTTGATCTTGCATATACATCCGTTGATGGATAGGTTGGAATAGAATGTACGAATTAAAGTAAAATGTTTGCTCGCGATTTACATTTGTTACACAATATCTTTCTAAGAGGACGAATAATGTGCAAAACAAGAAGGGTGAATGATTTGCTCAGAAGAGGAAAAGAACGGCGAATTTCATCAAATTTGAGAACATTTAAGGAGCCATTCAGAACATTTTTTTAGTTATTTTAGGATAAAAGAAACTTTAAATTATACATTGTTCTCGTTGATCCCATAAATATTTACGCTCTGATAATAAATCAATTAGCTTTTTCCTTTCCTCATTTATTTTCAACAAACCTACCATATAACAGCTAATAAACGCAAATTTACCAGCACAACGGGATCTGTCCGCAAGTCGCAAATACACACACATAGGGTAGAATGGGGTAATGGCGGTAACTTAACGAAATTTGGACATAAAAGTCAAAATATAAATCATATATTGATTCTGATAAAAGAAAAATTAAACAAAAAAGTTACTCTAAGTTGTGAAATACAAAATGAACTGAAAATCTAACATTCTATAGTAAAAAGTAAAAAAGTGACTTTGACCGCTATTGTCGTAACATTCAGGTATTACAGGTCATAGCACGGGCAATACCGGTCAAAGACAAAAATCACAAATACATCCGGTTGAAGTCCTTTGTAGAACACAGGGAGTGTCCACATATGTATCACATCTCATTATTATCCCCATATTTAACCACAAATCACACATAACGAAAAATCTGTCTCATTATTTTAATTATCACTGCAAATATCGTCCATTTCAAATACAAAGTCAGATGATGTTGAATCGGGTCTTTTTCTGATTTTATTTTCAATTTTGAGTTTCTTTTCGGTAGTAACGCACTTGATCTTTGATTATTTGGCGATGTCGTTGCTGGTTCTCTCAGACGAATTTAGTATTTTTCTCATGGCATCGTCAATACCTTTTATTTTATTTGTTCCACCCTTGGTCTTCTCCAGTTTTGCGTTCTTCCCTTATTCCAATGAGTTTGAGTGATGTAGAATTTAATATGCTCTAGTGCTGTTTAGGTCTCCTGTTCGGCTTTGTCACTTTGATATTTTTCTTTCCTTTTGGAAGGAGGTCTTCAACATTGCAATTGTGGGAAGGTGCTGATTTTGAAGTCGAAGGAATTGCCTCGGGAATTGCAGCAGCTTTATTTTCCGAAGAGCAACATTGCTGGGAACTTCCTACACGTTCTTGGTTAGATTTCGGAATTCCTGCTGACGAAATATCTTCGCTAATCCTAGTTTCAACTCCATCACCTGCTAATTCTTCTGGGTCACGTAAAGCATCAGCAACCGAAAAATCTTGATCTCAATCGGGTAGATTTCTGTTGCTCTCCCTTACCCACCGGTGGCAGCAAAAGCAGAAGCTGTTCAAAATAGTCAGGCAACTTCATAAGGAGATACTTCTCCTGCATGATTAGGTGGTCCGTAGAATGCAACATCTTAGAGCTGAGTCTTATGCGACGTGTGGGGTGGAATGGATAACATGATAATATTATTGACTCTGCAAAAAGCATAGGCTGCTAGAGAGACATGACTGTCTAATATCAATAACACTTTTTCGTTTTCTAGTGGTTTTGCATATAGGACAAGGTTCTGAAGCTATTTAACGAATAGTTCCTCTCTTATCTTGGAACATTCATATTCTGATACAATAGGACCATCTTTCTCGAACAGAACTGAATCTCGTTGACGAGGGAAAAGAAAATAAATTGGAAGTATAAAATCCACAGCGGCAACCATTTCCCAGCTTGTCATCTGATCTTTTGCCGCCAAAACTTTCCCTAGTTCCTGTACTGTGGAATGTTTCGTCAACATTGTAGATATTTCTAGGTGAAAAGTTGTTTTTCATAACCTGCTGTCAGATATCGAAGAAACGATCGACTTTATTGAAGGCAGTGACCCTGTTTAAATTGCGTACTGCAATTTGATTTCTCTTCTTGAATCCTACAAACCAATCACAACCTGCCTCTTTTACTTCGTTGTTAAAATTATGTTTTATGCCATTTTTTTCCGCAAACTGAAATGCTATGCGCCTGACTTCTTTATCTGTACATCCATAAACTATAGATTCTAGATATTCTATATGGTTTGACATTTCCACTTCCTTCTCCCTAGTAAAAACAGCTTTTGCACCCAAAATAGAAATAAAAAAATTTTTCTTTCTGAAGTCTTTCTTGTAAGGTTGAAAACGGAATTTCATGTACTTTAGCGGCAGCTAAAGTACCCCTCTCACCGGCTAACCTATACCTTTCTGGCGAACTACACACAAACGTCCAATGAAGAGTCAGGCGCCTCGAGCAAATACACATTTAGCCTAGATGTAATGTACCAACCTCACCAGGTGAGGTTGCAAACATCATAAAGAAGCTAAAAGTCAGAAAAACGCCAGGTGCTGACAAAATCAGCAACTTGATGCTCAAGAACCTTCCCAAAAAGGAATCATAGCCACGGCCAACATCATCAATGCGATGATGAGACTTGGCCACTTTCCTGGCAGGTGGAAGGAGGATAGGATAAGACCTATCCAGAAAATTACAGACCCATCAATCTCTTCTCGGCTCTGAGCAAGGTGGCTGAAAGGGTGATCCTGAGTAGACTCAACGACGAACCGAATGAACTTGACACGATGCAATATTTCCAATACGGTTCATCAGAGTTACTACTGCTAAATGTAGTAGAATTAGTAGGGGCAATCTTTCTAGATGCAGAAAGAGCCTTCGGCGGAGTATGGCATCAGGGGCTGTACTATAAGATGATAGTAGGGAGCTACTCTGACCGGCTCATCAAGATCATAACGAGCTACCTAACAGACAGAAGAATTCATGTGAGAATTAAAGGCAAAACATGCAGGCCCAGGACGCTTGAGGCAGGAGTACCGCAGGGCTCAGCCCTTGGACCGTCTGTGTACTCAATATTCACACATGATATAGTATAATTTGACGACGCGCAAATTTCATTGTATGCTGATGATACAATGATACAATTTGCCCATACCAATACAACGAGGATAAACGCTGTGCTACAGGAGGCAACAGGCGAACTCACAACATGGATGACAAACTGGAGTGCACCTGGACCGTGACTTGACATGTAACGGCACATCCAAGCGGCAAGAGGCAAAACTAAGCGTGCAATGGTTATGCTAAATCTCATGATCGAGAGACATAGCCAAATATCACTGAAGACTAAGCTCACTATGATAAAGACGATAGCTAGGCCTCAACTGACACATGCTATCAGGAACGAAAAAGGTGCTAGTCAGGAGGGCAGCTGGCGCACCTTGGTTCATTAGATATGCCCACCTGCAGCCTGACCTACAGTGGCAACCGATAGAGGACTTCATAGTCGAAAAGGCTAGGCACGTATTCCAAAAAGCAGAGAACTATGCCGATGAATGATCAAAAAACCTACAAGACAATCATGGATGTGCCCAACAGATATAGACAAATTCCAAAGATGTATCACTGACCATCTCAAAAACCCTAAACCAACCGACACAATGGAATCGATAAATGATGAAATTAAGCAGGCCCTAGAAAAAACTCAAATGTTACACTGTTCAAAAAATCAGAAAGAAGAAAAAATCAGCTCAACTACTAAGGACCTCATACAAAAAAGAAGAGAAATGACGAAGGAGAGCCCCAACGCAGAAATGAGAGAAATAAACAAACAAATATCGAAAGCCATAAGACACGACACCAGAGCCTACCGTAAAAAAGAAGTCACACGAACAATAGAAAGTAATAAAAGCATGAAAGTGATGCGCAGAAAAATGGGAATTGGAAAAAGACAAATAATTAAAATCAAAAACAAGGAAGGCGATATTAAGACAAATAAGAAAGAAATAATGGATATAGTCGAAGAATTCTACCGAGACGTAGACCAAGGGCAGAAGCAAGAGAAGAACAGACGCCAGAATGTACAACTGCAAAGAAAGGGATTGTCAACCAGGGATCAGAACTGCTACCCGAGATTAATAAAGAAGAAATCAAAGCATCACTCCAGAGAGCAAAGAACAGTAAAGCTCCTGGAGAGGACAATATAGTGATCGATGCGATTAAAGTGGGAGGAGCCTGCTCAATAGAATTATAGAGCTTTTCAATATGTGCCTGTACGACGGAGAAATTCCCAGCTAATGGAACAACGCTATCACCATTCTGCTACATAAAAAAGGAGACATAGCAGATTTAGAAAATTATAGACCCATAAGCCTGTTGAGCCACCTTCTCAAACTATTTACAAGGATAATAACTGTTAGATTGGAAAACAAACTCGATTTCTATCAATCTTTTGAACAAGCCAGCTTCCGCAAGGGATTTGGGACGAATGACCATCTACAATGCCTCAAGATCCTAATAGAGAAATCAGTGGAATATAACAGACCACTAGTCCTAATATTCGTAGACCTCCACAAAGCTTTTGACTCGATAAGCTTGCAAGCAGAATTAGAATCACTAGACAAGTGCCGAGTGGACTACAGATATACCAGGTTAATATATAACATCTACAAAAACGCAACGATGAAGGTACAGCTAGACACAACAAGCAATAGTATACCAGTTGAAAGAGGAGTCAGACAAGGGGATACCTTATCAACCAAATTATTTATTACTGTCTTAGAATACGCAATGAAACGACTCAACTGGGATGATAAGGGTGAAAGAATTGATGGTACAAACTTAACAAACCTGAGATATGCTGATGACATTGTCCTGATCTCCGACAATCTAAAGGACATAAGAATAATGGTAGAAGAACTCGAAGAAGCCTGTTCGGCTGTCGGATTACAGATTAATTTATCAAAGATGAAGTATATGACAAATTTAGTGCCAATCGGAAACATAAAAACTGAGAGAGGAGATATCGAACTAGTGGACAAATATGTCTACCTCGGACATGAAATTAGGATGTCAAGAGATAACCAAACAGCGGAACTGAACAGAAGAATTAACATGTTATGGGCAGCTTACGGAAGACTAAGAGAGACATTTAACAGTGATATACCAATCTGCCTGAAAAGGAAAGTGTATGACCAGTGTGTTCTGCCTGTACTAACGTACGGTGCAGAGACTCTAACTCATACAGCTACATCTACGAGAAAATTAAAGATACATCAAAGAAAAATGGAAAGAGCAATGCTTGGGAATCTTGGGATATCACTGAGGGATCACGTGACGAACGACGAGATAAGGCGAAAAACAGGAGTGACCGACGTGATCGAGCATGTGGCAAAGAAGAAATGGAAATGGGCAGGGCACGTAGCGAGAATGCGGGATGGCCGACGGACTAAGAAAATACTTGAATGGAGAACGCGCGCTGACAAGCGCAGCAGCGGTCGCACGGCCGCCAACCCGATGGACAGACGATGTCAGAAGAGCTGCAGGGAATTGGATCGGAGAGGCACAAAACAGGTACAGGGGGAGGCCTTCGTCCAGCAGTGGATGACAATGAGCTGATTGATGATGATGATTGATGATACCGATGAAGATCTGAGGCAAGCAATAGATTACGATCCAAGACGCAGATGGGCTAAACACAAAAGACCTAGGAGTCTGTTGTCGCACAAGAGACGACCAGTGTCAGGAAGCACAAAGCAGGAGTGGAGTAACAATCCTGCTTCTTACACCCCAACTAGGACGACACAACAATCAAGCGAGGCGTGATCTTATAGTAATCACAGCGAGGCACCAAAATAGGAAGATCAGGACTTATTAGGAGTAGAGGCCCATAGGGGGTTAAAACACAGGTCGGAACATAGCTGTGTTTTTAGTGGGTATGCCAGCTTTGCTGGTGAGTCCCACACTATCTCTTTCAGGGGATGTGCGTAAGAGAGCATTTTATCAGAACACAAAAAAACAATACATCCTACAACTCTAACAAGTGGTTTCTGTAACTGCAGTAAAGAAAAAGACATATAACAATTCGTTTTTATTCATGAGTGCATTCAAAAATAATTTAGAATCTTAAAATTTCGATAAAACACTACTTTCAGAGCGTAAGAGTAATCTATCATGTACCATCCAACTGATAAACTAGGCACATTCTTAAAAAATAATAAATATAAGTACTTACCGCTTATTTTCAATGAAGACGAAATTGCTGTTGACTGAATCCGTCGAACGCTTTCAATGCTACGGTATGCAAATATTTTATTCATAATCATCTACACGAGTCCTCCCACCTAACGGGTCCTGGGCTTTCGTGCGCATCACAATGTTCACCTTTACATTTGTATTTTTTTTTTAACTTTATACAATGCCCTCTGCTTGCTTCGCTCGCTCCGGAGCGCAACCAGACAAAACTAACACAAAGCATGCCTAAAATGAAAAGAAAAAATTGCAAACACAACCTTAAAAAAACATGTCTTGCTACTGGAATCGAACCCAGGCCGACGTATCACAAGTCCAGGATCTAACCACTGCGCCACGAGACCCCTTGAAAGCAATTCCGTGGACCATAAAGAAATGTGTTTATGATGCGTGCGCAAGCCCAGGACTCGTCAGGAGGTAGGACTCGTGTAGATGATTAAGAATAAAATATCTGCCTACGGTATTAAAAGCAAACGTTTGCACCAGAAGAGGATAGTTTACAAGATGCATTGCGATGGTCGAAACAATTGGGCTGGATTTAGAGCTTTTGTATACTATTTTAGAATGTAAATATTTTACTTTACGCATGGCCCTCCGATTGCTTCGCTCGCTACGGGGGCGCAACCAAGAAAAACTAACGAAAACTGTGCCCAAAATGAAGAAAAAAAACTTTTTACAAACATAACATTAAAAAATATGCCTTGCCTTAAAAAAAGTAAAAAAACATGCCGGGAATTGAACCCGAATCCGAGGCGCCGTATTACAAGCGAAACATCTAACCACCGGACCATTTGGCCTGCTGAAAGCAATCAACTTATTAGACATTCTAAAATATTAAACAAACGCTCTAAATCCCGCCCAATTGTTTCGACCAATGGTAAACGGAATACATCTTGAGAAGTAATCGCACTGAATTGCAGATTGATGCATTCTCGGACCAATCAGAACAATTCACCAACAAAAACTAAACCAAGGTATGCCCAAAATGAAGAAAAAAACTCTTTACAAACATAACCTTAAAAAACACGCCTTGCCATAAAAAGCAAAAAAACATGCCGGGAATTGAACCCGAAACCGAGGCGCCGCACGCCGCCGCTCAGTATCAAAAGCGAAACATCTAACCACTGGACCATTAGGTCTGCTGAAAGCAATTAACTCTCTAAGTCCCGCCCAATTGTTTCGACCAATAGTAAACGGAATGCATCTTGAGAACTAATCGCGCTGAATTGCAGATTGATGCATTCTCGGACCATTCAGAACAATTGTATTCCAGAATTTAAAACAATACTGTTAACTTCACGCATGGCAATTCGCTCGCTTCTGGGCGCAACTAGCAAAACTAACCCAAGGCATACCCAAAATCAAGAAAAAAAACAACTTTAAAAATATAAATCTCATTGTTCTGATTAGTCAGAAAATGCGTCAATCTGCAATTCAGATCCAAATTCTCGCTAATTTTGCACTAAACGCTGTTGCCGGATCTATCTTCCTTAAGGAAATATAGGGGTGACCAGTATTGCGCACTGACCGGTATTACCCACCGACCTATAATGGAGGTCGATGGTATTACCCCATTCAACCCTGCATGCGCCGACCGAATTGAACGATGTGAGATTAATATTATGAAATTGTCTTTTATATTTTGAAATTTCTTGCCACAATTTCCATGTTTAAAGTACATTTTTACCTCGAAATATCCTATAAAATCCTTTTAACTGAGATTTTTGGCAAATAAATCTATACTTGCTTACTACAAAAACCATACGCATCGATATCCGAAAAGTAAAATTTTACTTCGAAATCTGCCATAAAATCTACCAGAAACTTCCTCTAATCACTAAACAATGTCCACATTTTCCGATCCTGATCTCGTAATTCCTGATCTCGTACGAAAAATTATTATATTTTTTTTTATAGCAGAGATCATGAGGTTTACGAATCTGAGATTAATTTCCAGATAATAGCCTTTCCTTGGCTGGCACGTACGCTTAAAATAGATTGAGATAGAACTGCAAATCAAAAAAAATCACTAATTTGGAATTTTCGATCAATCATAAATATTAAGTGGTGACGTACTGTGGCAAAACTCGAAATGGCAAAAGGTTTAAATTCAACGAGCTCACTTTGTATAAAAGGCATAATCATTTCCAAAGTGTTTTCTAATGCAGTTTATGACGTAGACTCTAGTTAAATAAGTAATCGGCTTTTTCAGAAAAAAAATGCTTTTACATTTTCCCTGGAAAGTCTATTTTCGGATATTTCGAAACAGAGAATCATTAACGGTTTTCTCCCTATCGAATTGCGGTCACAGATTTTTCGATCCTCGCGACTTTTTCCGATTTGTGCCAATTCCAATCGAGTCGATGACGACTTTATCCGAATGAGCGTCACATATTCCAAAGTAACGGTTCAGGCTTTTTCACTAGCCAGGAAAAATTGTGCTGATTTTTTTACAGATATTCGTAAAACTGCGGTGAATTTTTGAAGGGAAAGAGAAATATTCTGTGGTTACCTCTAAAAAAATAAATAGGAACAAGCTTGCTACGATTCCCATTCCAACTTGCCTCTTTCTCTCGACTACTCTCGTATGACAACCAGTTACTGATATACTTAAATTGTATTCGGGAGTATAAAGATAATTAACTCCGGTATTTTCAATATCAAAATGTATGCATGGGAATTTGGTCTTTATTGCACAGCAACTGAAAGGAGTTTTTCCACTTTGCGTAGTGTTGGCACTAAAACAAAAAATTAGCAGGTTAAGTTATGAACTCAGCCAAGACCGATATCGATATATTTTTGCCAAAAAAAAATAGTATATCTTATGTGCACATTATTTGAAAGAAAAATCATTCTATAGTATCGATTACCTTCAAATTGTCCTGTTGGATATTTAATATTATATTTTATGATTATGAATATGAAACAATAGATGTAATAAATAATAGAAGACCAAGACAAGACGAGACGTTCATTGAAGCCAATCCTGACAATGGTTTCAACCCTTTTCAACATTTTCTAGTAATATCTACACAGAGCTTTATGTAGTCCTTGAAAAAGTTCGTTAACTTGTATATAGAGCTTTACATGCCAATATTTCGGGACGGTTTTCTTTGAGAAAGAAGCAGCAAAATGACGTCGGGCCGACGTAACGCGACGCAACTTCCTGACAACCCTAGGCCGACTGAATTCAAAAATAAATTGAGAGTTGTCAGGACGTTGGCGCGCAGTCCGCCTGCTACCATTTGGCGACTCGATTTCAGCGTAGGTGTTTGACGAAATTCTTACAACTGATAGTCAAATTGTAAAAATGCGGAGGTATCATATTCATTTTAGCCAACATGCAATTATTACTGACAGTCAAATAATTTTGTTTAATAATTTAATAAGATAGATAAATAGACAATGGCAAAAACCTATCATCTCCAAGACTTAAAAATACGCTAAATTAAAAAAAACAAATAATAGAAAAATTAATACTTTTTATGCGAAATGTAAACTGATTTAAAACGATGCTTTACGCTTTAGTAATGTATAATGATATACCTTCGTATTTTAGTGAAAAAATATTTAAAAAAATAATTATTATGACATCATGGCGTCATTTCCCAGGTACAAATTTTAATAAGCTTTCAAAAATGGCTTTGTTGGCTTGTTACAATAATCCGACTATTTACGAACCTGTCGTCACAAGATCACAAATTCTTTTGAAAACGTCTGCAGGCCACTATAATTTAAAATTCGACTTTAAAGAACATTGGCCCGTAGTCATACTAACGTCTTTATCGATATGTTTGAACTTGTTTTCCGACTGATTTATTGCCTACTACGCAGCGTTGGGCGCAGTCTGCTATTAGTTGATAGTCGGAAAGGCCTGAGAATTACAAAACCTAAAAGAAAATAAGGGTTCCAGATTCAAAGCTGATTTCGGTTCATATTCTGAAAATTAATAAGAGTTTCGAATCTACACAAGCGCTCCAGCGCTTTTCTTGAAAATAATTAATTATAGAAATAAGCCATCCTTTGCTAAATCTAAATCTAAACACGAATAAAGTAAATAATAATATTAAATAATTATTTACTTGGTTGATAAACCTTGTTCCAACCACGTAATGTTATACCAATCGTCGTATTTCTTACTTCCACAACACTGGAATTCGATCTGTAATTTATCGATTTGTTTCTTGAAAAATGAGTTGACAGTGTATTTTTCCATTGCCTTGATAATTCCATCTTCGATACCTTTACTAGAGCCATATACGTGGCCCAACGTTATAAATATGATGATCAATGTAACGAGTACCTGCAAATTGCGATAGTTTAATAAATAAGAACAGAACATTGCTTTATCCAATGCCACTACTTTTTATTAAGTAATTGCTATTGAAACCAAAATAAGGGAGCAATTGGATAATGTTATGTTTAATAGATTATACAATTACTTATTGCCCGTTTTAATTTTTGTGTCCGCCCAGCCGATTTTTGGCATTAAAACCTCCGATAACCATGGTTATCTCGCCTTTTTTGGAAGTCGCATTTATCAGAAAAATTAGTCAATTCTATCGTTTAACATTATGTTATGGATAGCCTAATAAAGAACTAATAACTCACCAGTACCACTGCAATCACAATCAACAGAAATAAAATCCGGTTCGCACCTGGGCTCTTTTTCTTTGAAAAAATCTTATATATAAAAAAGAACACTGTCACATCCAGACAAAGGAACAAAAATACTGGGAGCGCTAGAAGGGAAGGTAACACTTCGCCATCTCCACTTGATATCATATTTATAAACGAACCTAGATGGCCTCTTATCTTTACTGCTGTAATAAGTAAGTGAACTGAAAAAATTATCATGACTAGAAACATGAAGATAAATAAGGTCACAAAAAATTTGATCCTCTTGAAAGTGACTTGAACTACCGGCTTTCCGAATTTGACAGTTACATCGCTTTTTGTATTAGTTGCTGTCTTTGCAGGAGGCTTCTTATGCGATTTGTTTTCCTTTTTGATCCGCAGTTTTTGCTCGGGCTTTTTTGCAGCATTTTCTTTATGTTTCACTGGAGACATTTGATTTAATTCTGTTCCGTGTTTGGTTAGCTCAATGTCAGTTTGACGTTACATTTTTGAAGTGAAAACTTCTGTAAGTACGTTCAACACACTTTTCCTGAGTAGTGAATAAGATTAAGCCGTCACACGTTACGCGTGAGTCTTGTACAAACGGCCCTAAATCTACACAACATATCTTCAATTTATTGAAAACATTTTAGTTTTCATCCTCGTTAACCATGCCTCTATGTTTCAACGATATATCCGAAACGTAAATTTTTGCATGCGATAGAAATAGAATTCGCAAAACTCGCATTCGCGTGAGCTGTCTCTCTGCTTTCTGAAATCGACGCTTATTTAATACCGTAGCATGTCAGACTAACTTTTTGATTCTCTTTGTGTTTTGTTGTCACGAGAGACACTTCACTGAAAAAGTGCTGTAATTTAGAATTTTAAGTGTTAGATGACAACTTTAATCACTTGGAGGACCATGAATTTTATTATTTTAATAACGATTGTCTGGTGAAGTATGAGACACGGGCTGGACAGTTCATTTATATGTTTGGCTGTTAAAGTAATTGCAAAATTCAGATGGCAGTAATGTTAAATTTTTAATTATGGTTTGGTCCCTAGGGCCCCTACTTTCAATTTCGATTAGTCTCTTTAATCGCTCGTTAATTTTATCAGTGTCTCGAATGTGTCAATGTCGTTAATACTCATTAATTTACCAGTGACTAATTGGAATTCAAAGTAATGGCCATGTTAAAGTAGCTAATCTGAATTCAAAATAGTATCTAGCTTAATCAGTTCATTAAATTCCTAGTCCACTAGTTACGATTTCCAGTTATTGTTATCATTACTAAAATCATCTGTTATATCAAAATAATAACAATTAAGCAATAAACAACTAATCCAAGCAAGTTGCACTGAAAGCAAACAAATACAAATTTTTACTAAGAAACGGTAATCATATCCCACAAAGTTGTGACGAGGTAAATATAAATTAAAATTAGTTAAACTTATAATTAAACGATTAGGTAGTTATCAATTATTAAAATATCAATTATCTGAGCTTCGAACTCAGTTCATTAAATTCCTAGTCCACTAGTTACGATTTCCAGTTATGGTTATCATTACTAATATGATAACATCTGTTATATCAAAATAATGACAATTAAGCAACAAACAACTAACCCAAGCAAGTTGCACTGAACGCAAACAAATACAAATTATTACAAATAAATGGTAATCATATCCCACAAAATTGTGACGAGGTAAATATAAATTCAAATTAGTTAAACTTATAATTAAACGAGTAGGTACTTATCAATTATTGATATATCAATTATCTGAGGTTCGAACTAAAGAACGCTGGTAATCCTTAAATTTGATGTGAATAGATATTAAATATTATAAATTAAACGTTAACGAGCTTATTATTTCTCTCTTTTTTACGGAAATATCGAACAATATTTTATAATTAACAGAATTTGCATTTTTTATAATGAAAATTGCGGTCCTAGTTTAGCAGGAAGCCTTATATGCGGCCTTAAAATAGTAGTAGATACGTTTTGTTATATCAATCGTTGGAGATGCTTGATCATCTGACTTTACTCTATATCACTATTTAGATTGTGGGATAATGACAAGCGTCTGTAGACCCGATATAATTTTTGATACCGACTCTAGCGCCATCTAGTGCAGATGGCGTTGACTCAAGCGATTGCATTCGCGCTATGTCATCGTGATGCAATCGATTTGCATATAAGGCGTGGTGGTCCAGAGAACTAGATGGCTAGGTCTGAACTCGGCAGCGGCATTTATCGGCGTCGGCGGCTCGGGTTCAAACCCCGTTGTTTTCTTTTTATTTTTGGGTTTAATTGGGTTAGCACCTGGTTAGTTTCCTTTTCTTGAGCCCCCGTAGCGAGCGCAGCGAGCGGAGGGCCATGCGAAAAGTGATATTACTTATTGTAATACGTGCCCGTACTTTGGATGCACTTTTTCCAAAATATGTTGCTTTATTTAACTAAAACCCAGGATATATTTAATAAAAGCCGTATTATAGTCGATATACAGTAGCTTGCATGTGTTTCCGCGAATACATTCACAAAGAATCCCCCTTCTTTGTGATTATATTCCACGCAAGGCCAGCCTATGTAGTATAGGTGGCCTTCGGTATCGAAAATTTGGTCGGGTCGCTAGACTCTTGTTGTATACCAAGTAAAAAACGGTGGTATATTTCGAAATTATTTGCCACAACCCCTATGTTTGACCTCGAAATCTCCCATAAATGGCTTGAAAAATGTCGAAATTCTCCGATCCTGGCCTATTTTCCTATCCTCAAATCGTTTTAAATGATATTTCAGGCGAATAAATCTACTTACTTACCACAAAAACTATACGCATTGATATGCTATAAGCACAGCTTATACCGTACCGAATCAGTTATTGAACTCTACGTCGGCTCCTTTGATGTCGATGAAGCCAGATTTGACTTTTTCATGCTTTCCTCATTTTTCGCGCATGCCCTTCATACATTAAAAATGTTAGGATTTAATGGCCAGCTGGAACTCAACAGAGACGGACTGGATTTAATTTAGTTTACATTTTTAGTAAATTAAATTAAACATGATATGTAACTGTAAGTGAAATTGATAAAAAAAAGATATCTGGTAAACGTGATCGAGATAGATCAGTCATTTATACATAACCATGAATATGGTGTTTATAAGTGTAAATAAATATATAAATATTTTGATATGAACATAGAATATCAATTTTTCTACAGCCGCGCGCAAAATAACTTATTGCTAAATTTAAATGATATCGCAAAATCGACGAATGCCGTGGATCCTTATTTTGCGCTCTAGCGCGAACAAGGAAAAGAAAATTCTCACTTTTTCCGTCGAGTGTGCTATGAATGGTCATGGAAACCGAGGATAAATAAATGACAGTCATGCGTTTGGTACAGTTTGTTGCACCAGCGAATATTAACTACGATAAGAAGATTCACTCTCCGCGGCGGCACGTCAAGGGTATGTCTCCTTCCCCGCGCGAAAACTAGCATGATACTGGCATGTGACCTTTGGACCCGGCGCACACTGGTCGAATTTCTAGGAAAGTTGGCCATAATAAGGTTTACCAGAAATAAGACATAAAAGTTATTAAGTATTACACGTTTAATATATCGTGTTTTAGACAAATAATTGTTGAATTTTTTGCTCATCATCTATATTTATATATAGGGAGTATCAATTATCACTAACGATAAAAATCATGTATAAAAATCATCTGTATGTTCTTAAATCGTTTTAAAAAATGGTTTTGAAAATTAAGGGCTCCTTCGTTGTAAGAAAATGGTTTTAAATTTTTAATTCGATGATCCAAATTTTGTTTTTGCCACGGTTAATTCAGTAGTTTCACGAGCAAAATGAATATTAAGCGAATGACAGAAACGCGTTGATGAGGGCCTGCAATTTTGCCATACATGCATTTCAGAGATCGCTATTTTTTAAAATAAATCTAATAGGGACGAAACTAGTAAAAAATATAGAAGCATCAGTGCAGCTGTTGTTCAAAAACACTTGCTTCTGACTCTCCCAAGGTAATATCAAAGCCATATTTACAAATTAAAACTAAATTATAAATTTTTATCTGCCGATTCAGCCAAAGTATTTATTACCTATTTTTATAATAACATCAGTCTTGCATCAACAATAATGATTCTACCGAAATTTCAGCTTCAGTTTCACTTACTACAATATTATGGGATTAGGGGTGGGCGACAATAATCGATTATTCGATTCACTTTTAAGAAATGACCGATTAATCGACTTATCGAATAATATTTCAGAAAATATCGTTAATCGATTATTTCGATTAATCGATTATTCAGTTATTTGCTAAAATATTAAGCGTTTAATCGATTATTCAATTTCTTGCCCACCTGTACCGATGACTTTACAACAGATATAGCTTTTAAAATTCCAATTTAATAATGCGTTGCGTTAAGGGTAATTGAAATGACATTAGAAAATACTTTCAGTACAACATATGAAGCAAAAAAAAAACAGAGAAACGTAAATGCTCAAACAAGACAGCAGCAGGGAAAACTGCGCACATTACAAATTTAGCCAATAAGGAATCCTCATTTCGACGCGCCATTTTCTGATAATCTGGCTTCAGTTGTTGCACAATTAGGTATAACACCAACACATAACCACAACGGAGTGTTAGCACGTTAGCAGTATAGTACATCAGCCTTTATCTTTTTATTATGTATTTGGGCAAAACTGTATGATAAGAAGGATCACTCTCCGCGGCGGCTTGTCAACGGTGTGTCTCCTTCCCCGAGCGAACACTAGCAAAATATCGGCAGGCCATGATACAAATAAAACAATCATGTTGGCAGCCGACCTTTGACGCGGCGGCCATAGACCAGCTCATCCTTTTGTCAGATTAATTTTCACGCTTAAATTCTATAGTCGAGTCAATATTCGATATAAAATAATATCATTATTTTTTAGTTGTGTTTTATTACAAAATAGGAATGAAATATACAGTAAAAATATTGTGCGAAACCTTTAACCAATTTTAAAATCACCCAAAACGCCAAAATTTAATTAAATATTAAAAGATGGGGCAAATTCGAGCAACATTTTCTTCTTGATGTCTTTTGTCAGTATATCAGTATTCGGAAATATGGGGAAATCATTAACACAAAATCAAAATCTTTTAAATATTAGTTATTACATACCTTGAGCATTGTTATTAATTATAACTAATTAAAAACGTTAACAGATTTTTGAAACAGCCAGTTGAATACAAACTTTATCAAAATATTTATTTGGTGATAATAATAAAAAAAAATCATAACGTAAGTTTGACAGGGCGCTGCAAACAATTCAGAAGATATCAATTGTGTTTTTCCAAAGCCAAATAGAGTATTAGAGTGCTATAAATAATTTCGTCATAAATTTGATTAAATATACCGCAAACGAAAACATCGTTTATGGCCAGCTTTTATTTAAATTCAACCTGTGTGCGGCGAAGTTCGCCGATCGTTACCAGGCAACGAAGAAAATAAACCACGATTCCTTTGTAGCGGTCTCTTGCCATTGAGTGGTTCTTCTTGTCGTAGTTAATATTCGCTGCTGGCACTCCTGTTCTAAATATGCCCGAAGCCCGAATACAATAAATATGTCAAAACTGACAGTCATTTGCAAATTTCAGAATAAGTATAGAGAAAAATGTGCATTTAATTTTAAAAAATGCGGCTGTAGAAAAAGTTCTGTGTGTTTTTCGATCGCAAAGTAAGATTGCCGTTGTCGAAAGATTACTATGGGCAGAAATTTTATCAAAAATGTGATCGCGTCAAACGGCCTTAATAAATTGATATTTCGTCACTCGAAGCCATTTATATAAACTGCTGGCCATTTGCTTTCGAGCATCAAAAATTTCGCCTAAATTTAAAACAAAATATGTTCTTAACCAGACATGATATCGATCTCTGGTTTTTAATGGTTAATAGATTTGCCTCTTAAGAGAAAATTTCCAATGTTGAATTTTTATAAACTGTCAAAAAATTTTATATACAGGGTGTCAAAGAAGGCGGTGATTTTTGCTCCAATTTCAATAGCATGTAACTTTCATAATAATTTTTTTAAATTTTGTCACTGTACATCAATTGAATCACTGGTCCATAGCAAAGAAAGTAGTCTGTAAAATTTTTGATATCTGCTATATTTTAAAAAATATCGATTTTTTTTGGAGAATCTTGTTTTTTTCAACTTTTTGGTAGTTAGACCACACTGTGCGTTGTATCGTGCAAACTTTGTAAGTGATTATTATACCTTCCGAGAAGCTTGTTTATGTTCAGTAAAAAAATTGTACCTAAATGTTATGATGTGCAGTGGCGTACTTATAATCACTATATGTCTATGGTTTATGAGTATCTCACAATTTTTCACGATTGTTTTGTATTGAAAAGTACTCGCTCGCAAAATCATACACATCAAACTAGTGATATTTAATTTTAAGGTTTTTCAAAACATGTTTAGTTTTAGGAATAGTGCTGTATTAGAAATAAATAAATAAAATTTTTCCAAAAATTAAATTAAAGAATTATAATTTTTTAAATATTTTTTAAGACATACTGTAAAATATACATGTAGATACAGTGCAACATTAAAAAATTGTAAATAATGTTAAAATTTGCTAAATCTAGAGGCTAGTACTTTCCAATAGAAAACATCGGGAAAAAATGTGAGATACTAATAAACCATAGTATAAGTGATTATAAGTACGCCACTGTACATCACAATATTTAGGTACAATTTTTTTACTGAACATAAAAAAGCTTTTCGCTAGGTATAATGATAATCACTTATAAAATTTGCACGGTATAATGCACAGTGGGGTCTAGATACCAAAAAGTTGAAAAAACAAGGTTTTACAAAAAAATCAATATCTATTAAAATATAGCAGATATCAAAAATTTGACAAACTACTTTCTTTGCTATGAACCAGTAATTCAATTTACGTACAGTGACAAAATTTTAAATAATTATTGTGAAAGTTACATGCTATTGAAATTGGAGCAAAAATTAGCGCCTTCTTTCACACCCTGTATATAATATTTCATGATAGTTTAAAAAAATCCAACATTGGAAAGTTGTTCCTAAGGGATAAGTATATTAATCATTTAAAACCGTAGATCGATATCATGTCTGATTAAGAAAATATTTAGTTTTAAATTTAGGCGAAATTTTCCTTGCTCGAAAGCAAATGGCCAGCAGTTTAGTTGTAGGCAATGAATAAAGAGTTGTAGGTATGTGATATTGTTCACTACTTAATTAAATTTACATACCACCTTTGTAATATTAGTGTGACGGTTCTAAATTGGTTGCGGGTCTTGTGACGTATAGGTATCTACGATTTCACGAATTATTATTTTTTCACTAGAAAGGGGGTGTCCTATAGGGTAGTTTAAGCTAAAAAAAAACGGAGGATCCCCCACATCTGAGCCGAAAAAAAGCCCCCAAAGTTCGAGTTTTGAGTTTAATTGACGTAGAACGGACAAAGTGCCTCTACTACTTTCCCAGGTGGAACGTGAAAAAAAGGAAATTGAACGGGGAAATAATAAAATTTTAGTAATGCACGCTAAAGGCTAAGGTACAGTGTTGCCAAAAGTGGCGCATTTCAGCCGATTATGGTTATGCCTTTTCCTTTTGTTGAGCCCCGGACCGACCGATGCGTGAAGTGAAATATTCATAACCCAAATCTAACCCAAGCTAACAGAAATTGTTTCTCCTAGGCTTCGCGCAAGTGCATACTGGCTTAAACGAGACGAAACTAACCCAAACTAACCAAAGCTAACCCAAACTAACCAAAGATAACCCAAACTAACCATATCTGATCCAAACTAACCATATCTAACCCAAACTAACCCAAGCTAACTGAAAATGTTTCGCCTAGGCTTGCGTGAAGAAAGCCTTTCTTCGCGCAAGTGCATACTGGCTTAAACGAGACGAAACTAACCCAAACTAACCAAAGCTAACCCAAACAAACCCAAACGAACCATATCTAACCCAAACTAACCAAATCTAACCCAAGCTAACCGAAATTGTTTCGCCTAGGCTTGCGTGAAGAAAGGCTTGCGCTTCGCGCAAGCCATTCTTTACGCAAGTGCGTGCCGGCTTAAACGAGACGAAACTAACCCAAACTAACTCAAAAAATGAAAATGACTTATTTCTGCAAGGAGTTTTTTGAGGTATTATGTTTAGAAAAATATTTATAATGTAAAACAGAAACATGTTTTCGTGTAACTGATTTCAGTTATTCTAGAGTCGAAAAAATGAAAATCGAAAAAAAATTTATGATTTTGCATTTGGGGAGGTTGCTCTATACTAAATAAACAAATATTTCTTACATAACTCATTTCAGCTAAGTTGATCCCAGATCTTTTCAGTCTCAAACGTCTTGCAACAGTGTGCCTTCTTCCTTGTGACATTTGACAGTAAAAAGGGGGATGCTTAGCTTACAATTATAATTACAAATAAACTTTTATTTTGTTTCATGGGGCTATGGGCCGTCTTAAATTAGGACCGGGACAAAACGAAAGCCTCTCGTTCTATTACGCAAATGTCTCCTGGTTAATATTTTTACCCGAGAATTGATTTTCAGGTGTGTATTGTCTATATTTCTAGTGCTTTTGCGAAGTGGTGCTGAAAATTTTTGTCAAAACTCGAACTTTGAGGTCATTTTTTCGGCTCAAATGTGGCGGATCCTCCGATTTTTTTGGCTTAAACTACTCTATAGGACACCCCCTTTCTAATGAAAAGAAAAAAAAAATCGCGAAATCGTAGATACCTATATGTCACAAGACCCTTGGTTGCCTTTATTACGGGATGCTAAGAGGCTAGACAAAACTACAATTTATGCCTCAAGTTTACAAAGTTAAACTTCCTGGAGAAGGGAGCCAAACAATTATCGACGTAGAATATTAATTTATCATGCAATGTGATATAAATGAGCTATACTTTAATCTCAATACTTAATGTAAACATCTACTTACAACCTTTCATCTTTCGGAAAACTAAAATATCCTGAAGCTGGATTGGCTTTCTTGTGCCCTTTGCAGACAAAGCAACGTACGGCCATGGTTAACAATGAAAACACGTTAATGATTAAATGTCCAAAAAGTTAACACACTTAATAAATAAATAATCGAGCACAAATAATAACACGCAAACAATCCAACGTAACATGCTGCTTCTTGTCAAAAAATCGAGAGTCCAACGCTGTGCGGTGTGTTCAGTTTCCGACTCAACTCAACCAGGTTTATGTCTCTTCGATTCAGCAAACTGTCGTAATAGAAAAAGATAACACTACATTGGACACCAAACCGGTTCTGTTATTCATAAATAAACGAAGTCGCCCTCATATAATTCGGCTCGTAGCAGACGCCGAGAATATGAGGAAAATGCTCCTATTGGTTGGATTTTATTGCTTCAAAACACGTGGAGAGTTAAATAACTGATTCGGTACGGTATAAGCTGTGAAATAACGCATTATTTGCCCGCATTGCAAGAGGCGCGGCTAACCAATACCTCCTACAACTAGGTATTGGATCAATAGGCCTAACAAAAATAAGTATAAAGGATGAGAAGGGTGAAAGAGCTATTTATAAATGTATGTAGACAAGATCGTAACTTATAATCACGTTACAGTGGTAAGGTAAATCGAAATCAGAACATTTTCAAGAACGTTTGAAATATTAAATTTGCTTGTTATAGTCTAAAAAGAAATAGTGAAATGTTTTTACAAGTTGCAAAACTAAAAATCTTGCAGGAGAAAGGAAGAAACTACAAAGAAAAAAGAAAAGAGCAAGGAAAAAGCTCTGGATATTTTTATTACAAGCATTTTATTACAAACTCAAACTTTGTATACATAATTTCCCACTTTTCAATAAGAAAAACCATATGAAGAGTTTTGTTATGTATGGCATGGGGGAGGGAGAGAAGATGATATCGATGCCAGTGAATCTGCCAGCATAATTTGCCTTTTTATTTTTAACTAGAATATCAAAGCAGGAAAGAAGTGGTACTATATAGTTACAACTGCAGCTATCAAAATAATAACTCTCATAAATAAGAACATAATTTTCACCCACAAATTTCTTTATAAAGGGAATTTCCAAGTGGAGGTTGTTAGCACGCCTGTGTGTATTGGAAGAAGACTAAAACATCACGATATAAGTGTTCCTGCAGAACACGCTGCACACTTCCGAAGAACAAGAAAAGGTCCACTGCTTCTTCCGAACTTATTTTAAAATCAATTTCGCTTACAGAGCGATTTTAAAAAGGACGTTTACATCTTACCATATACATTAACTTACTAACTAGCCTTAAGCGTTGGGTGTCAAATATGTAACCTAAAGGCGAGAATACACATGCAAAGTACAATAGCATAGCACAGTTGTCAGTAACTTGTATGCTAACTACTTGTCCTTGGACTACCTAAATACACATGCTAGTTTTGCACAGAAAAATCAAACGTCTTGCGATCTACTAGTGTGCTCCCTTCTAGGTGCTTTCTGGCATCGAGAGTCACACATGCAAGCAGCACGCATCTTCCAGTGGCTGGCATGGTTCTATGCGTGTAACAAGCATGTGTATTCTTCCCTTTTTGTTAGTTGCTCGTTAGACGCTTCATATGCCAGGTTTACCCAGCGGATTCGTTGTTTTTCTTTAGGCTTGGGTCTAGGCCTTGGCAGTTAGGTTAGGGCGCTACTAAATTCTTTGCAAGAAACTTATCAATGATTATTGATCCTTGAAAACAGAGTAATAAAATTTAGAAAAATACCCTGTAAAAGAGCGTTGAAAAACTGTCGATACACGAATTAGCTATTATTTTTACTGCAATTCACCAAAATCAACATAAAGATTCCAAATAACTTATTTATTTAAATATGTAAACTTACACAAACCCTTTCAGGGCAATTAATCCTATCTCAAATTTCAGGTTATGGTTACGCCCATAAACTAATAAGAATATTCTCTTATAATGTATTCCACCGATATTATCAGAATAATAAATCAAAACAAAATAAGATACTACTTGTTAAACTATGCCTTAAAACACTAATAGTGCCCAAATCCTATTTTATAGGCATAGCCAATAAATATATACAGGTATAAATGAAATTATTAGGTCTGTTCTAGCAGCGATTTCAAACGGTCAAACCGTCCGGAGTTTGCGCATAACTATATAAGCGTCGCTTATATGGCTATGCGCAACTTCCGTACGGTTTGGAACCGTTTTAAATCACTGCTAGAACAAACCTATTATTAACCAAACTTAACCTAAATAAATCCCATGGCTGCGACAATCAGTAGACCAATAAACAGTCATTCAATAATACCAAATCAATAAAATACCTGTGAGCAGGTTGGAACACCAGAAGTAAGGTCGCGAGAAGTAAGGTAGCGAGAGTATCGAACCAGTAAAAGGAAAAAATCACACTACTACAATTAGTAACATTTACAACGTTACTTCAAATTTCTAATTGATTAAATTTGCATAGTAGGTTTTAAGAGTGATTTGGCACAATACATCAAATAACTTTCTGCAGTTAATTGTAAGTTTTCTAAGTGTAGGGAGGTACATTTAGCGCTTTAAAGGGCATTTTCTCTTAACATTGAAATTATACTTTTGCCGGAAGAGATGATAGAAAGTGATCTTATTATGAACTGATTCGGGATTCGCACCTTACTTACTTTGTATGATATGGCCCTAATTGCTTTTCTTCTATTAAAAACAATGTTTTAAAGTAAACAATAATACATCAAAGTAAGTATAAATAAACTGTATATTTTCTGATTTTATCTAAAAATATAATTATATGCTAGAAACATTTCAAATATTTTGCTTGCATTAAATAACGTTTATGCTACATATTTACATAATATAGTAAAAAATGGTTTCGCTACTTGCATGCCTCACTTAATGTATATTAACATTAGAATAACACATTTCTATAATTCAAATTACAATTCATTTCTACATATTTTCGTTATTTATCAGTGCTAAGGTGAAGGGCAAATAGTGTAAAAATAAATTAATATTAAAATCAAACAGTAAATCTAGAAACACGCAACCATATTTCTTAGTCTATATTCTAATTTAAGATGAAAGTAATAATAATAATAGTCTAGGTGGGTATATATTTGATATTGTGCAGTTTACTTGGAATCAGAAATTAATCAATTAAGCACCCTGCTAAGCAAATTCCCTAGACTATTATAGAAGTTTCCGATTTAAAGCGACAAAAGGTATTTTTAGAAATTCCAGTAAGAAACCTAATAACTTTCTTTGCATAATATGCTCGTAAAACGTTAAAGTAAGTTAAGTTATTTAGGTAAGTTTCAAGAAAATGCTGATAACCTTCATTATGAATAACATATTAACACAACATAAACTAACGGCATTGTTCGACTCAAAACGATTTAATTGAGTCGTTAAAATTTAAGGACCACGTGGCCATACAGCTAGTAACATGCAGGATGCTGGCTGCGGTTAAAATCATAGGGTACTAGCGAAAAAAATAAAAATGCGGTTTCACGAACCTGCGCTATCTTTTTTTTTTGTTAAACGAAAGATGTCATAAACAGTATTTTTATAGCCCTCCCCGTTTTCGACATCTACGGTGAATTTGAAAATCTGCATTTTCGAGCACCCTTCGTCTTTCACTTATCTGACGGTGAAACTTACTATTATAGAACTTTTTGCGTAAAATCTTTCCTCTTAATTTTTGCCTTCGGATAGTCGTTTCATATTTTGCGGGAAAATAATCTGCTTAGAGGTCACTGTAAAAATCATATTCTCCAATTATTTCTATCCAAAGCGCCTGTGAGAGGAAAGAGTGTTGGTTAGTGGACAAATTAATCATCTGGGAGGACACTGTTCCTCTTAGTTTGTCAATTTGCTTTATCCTTTCAGATTTTTGGCTCGTTTCAAGTAGCTTGGCGTTACTTTATATTTTAAGTTTTTTATGGTTAAATATGGATAAAACAAAATTAAAAGAAGTGTGTGGTCAAAAAATTTTCTCCAAATTAGTTGTAATTCATTATAATCTTTGATTTTTAAATTTTTGTTATCATAGAGATATTTGCTCTTTATTTGCTATAAAGCAGGATGTACCCTGTACACTTTAATAAATTCCTTAAAAACTGACTTTGGAACATTTCTATTGTCAGATTTCTCACTTTTGTCGTCATCGCCACTAACAGTTTGTGTATCGTTATCCATAATAGTACAATAATTATACCTATTATTGTATAATCTAAACCTTAATTTTTCCAAATTCTACTTTGATGGATATAAGTATTTTTAACCACGTGCTCTGACTCTCTTGACACGAACGGAAAACAAAACTCGCAAGAGACAACGATGTGTCACATCAAAGCACACTTGTCTTGTCGGGCGTGAACGTCGACGTCGCGTCGCGGCGAGAACTTTTGGACCTTTGTAATTCGCCCACCCGGTTGGGAGCTTTGTCATTCTTCCACCCGGCTAGAATTGCTGATGGAACTTTGTAATTCACCGGCCCGGCTAGAACGGCTGCAACTTTAATCCACGACTGGAAGTTTGTAATCAACCCACCCACCGGGCTAGGTTACTTGAGCGGGACTGGACTTCGGTGTATAGGGATCATGAACAAGCGGTCCGTGTGTGGCTCAACTAGACGTGGTCCAGTTATTTGTTAGTTGGATCTATTTGTTATTACCTTAAATTTATCACCGGAATATTACTTTTGTAACGTACGTGCGCCCACATTCTCTAAGCGGTGTTACGTGATCACGATTCCGCGCAGGAGTTACTCAAATTCTTCTTTTTCTCTTAAGCACATAATTGGTGCCCTTTCAATTATTTATTTCTTAATTTATATCTACATTGAGTATTGCACTACCACTGACTATAGATGTTTTATTTAATATTGATAATTTTATTGTTATTAGACTAGGGTTTTAGACTGCCCCCAATTGTCGGTTGGTTGTGCATTCGCATAATTTCATATTTACTGTATTTAAGATTAATGCTGAACAATAATAGATGAATAGTATCGTTTCTGTGGCATGTTTTATTTGGCTCAAAAGCAGTCAGGATTGTTCCGTTTACTCCTATTGAAAAGTTTTAGTGATTAAGTGGCATCCTTTTGGTGCTTCATACCAGCTAGGTTTATCTTGGAGGGTGAAGGTCTTAAAGCAGGTTCCACGAATAGCGTGGAAATTTCCGTTTTGGTCTGTAACAAAATTGGTGGCGCTTAACGAACCTATTCTCCGATTTATTGAGCAGCGGGCAAATTACGCGCTCACTGTATAGCTTATTGCTTCGAGGCATCGCGCTCCGACCTACTGGATGATTTGTTGAAAACGAATTGGATATCTGGTTTAACCGGTGAGTGAACTTTAACAAATCTCGGTGGAACTCCTCATAGCTCCACGAGCACTTATTATCTTTCTCCTTAATTAAAAAAAATACACAGAAAGCGCGTCGCAACCATCCTTCTTCTCACGATGTGCCGACCGACGCGCCGGGTCGGTGAACGCTCCATCACGAGGGTACAGTATCTTCGTATACGACGATGGCCACCATAATGGCTTCCAACACTGAAAAAAGCAAACCCCAAAAACCTCGCTTAGCGAGTTATTCCCTCAAACTAACAAAATTAAGTCGAGATGGCTGACACGGGAATTCCTACCGTAATTATCGGTAAAATCACATCAGGATGCCTGAGATCAACTACACTGAAAAAAAATGTTGCCATTTTACAATAAATCTACTGCTTTTAGTGTGACCATTATATTTATTATAAAATCGCTAAAAATGTGTAATCAAATATTATTTACATTTATTTTGTAAAATTAGTCTACAATCTACATGTTTTTGTAAGTTTACGTTGGTTTTTTTACCTTCAGTTTACATTTTTTTGCATAATTAATAAGTATTTTCACAAATGTTTTGTGGAATTTATCAGTAAAATTTTTTTAAATTACAAATTAATAGTACATTTTCTAAGTAATAGTACTTTGTAATATTACAAAATGTTTGTGAAATAACGTTGTATTATTCAGGGTATTTATGTGAACATTCGCTGTATTTTTACCTTTTTTGCGATTTATATTACACATTGTAGTGGATTTTTACCTTTTTGCGTTTTTACATTAAATAAAACAACTTTTTACAAATAGAAACATTTATTTCTAAAAAAGCATAAAATTTCAAACACCAAACACTATAGTATATTAGAAATATATATACACCCATAAAGAATTTTGAGGTTCTTTTATAGGCATAGGCACTTAACAAATAAAAATATACAAGAATTAATAAGTTTACAATGAATTCTGATAAGTATACCTGTATATATACCTACTTGTCACAAAACAACTAATCAACTAAAATAACAAAATAACATAACTGTTACAGTGATCGGCCAAAGGTTGGCCATCTTTTTCTAATTTGTCATCAAATATTTGATAAATTTGATAAATCGTACATTTAAAAGCAATACATTTTGACTTATGTCGATATGTTTTGGCTGATCTCTGCATTTCTACAAACAAAGAAAATGATGTCAACAAAAACTAAAGTTGTGCTTATTACTAAAAAACAAAATAAATATTTGATATATATTTCGATTATATGCTTCTTAAATCTATTATAACTTTTAAATATCAAATGACAATTTGTATATTTACACTCAAAGTTTATTCCAAGTAAATGTCTATGACAGCTCATATGCAGCTCATATACATACGCAAACTTTTCACATTATTTTTGGACGCGTTGCAGGTAATCATATTAAAAGAATAAAAATAATATTCTATTTACCTTTACTATTTATTAATTATTTAAATCAACCACAATTCAAAAACACTATACTCATACTCTCAAAAAACCAATGCAACATAGATAAATATTAAGGGACAATGCAGAATGCAATGACAGACAACCGGCCGTTTCGTTCGTGTTAGGGTTAGGACACGTCATCGCGAGCAACGCATGATTCTGGAGATCACTCA
>MU184391.1:28135-52673 GCA_016904865.1 Pissodes strobi | reverse complement strand
ATAATCTTTATAAAGCATCTATAAAGATATCATTTGTCTGTATAAGAAAATCTTAGGCATGTTTACAAAGCAAGTATATAGCTTAAAAGTCATAATGAATGTCTTTATAGAACAATTAAAAAGCTACTTTATAGCAGCTCTGAAATTACGTTCTTAAACCGCTTAAAGAACTAAATTAAAGAACCAAAATATCATTTAAGCAAATTGGTAATCTGAGATTCTGCAATAACTCCATATAGTCATAAATGAAGCACTTATAAATCATTTTGAAGCAATTCGGATATAAAGCACAATCATATGTAAAATGTCCAGATTTCTTCAGGTTTTCCTAGTTTTTAAAGTTTAATTTTTAATCATCTGACAGCAAATTATTAAGTGGAACACAACTAAAACACTAAATATACTCCCTATAGAAGCGTTGAAAGACAAAAATTCTTAACATCCTGTGTAGTGGTATTTTACGACGCCATTTTGCTTAAACAGGTAATCTGTCCCTTTAAATGGCATATAAGCGTTTATATAATTCCACATTTTTTATGTTATACTAACCTAGCCCAATCATCGTAGACTGCTTGATGCTGCATTGTTTTTACGCTTGTCTCACAGCACTTTTGGTTATGTAAAGTAATAAATTACATATATTTGTTATTATTAAATATTATAGATGGTCACGTGATGGTTTAGAGCCAGACACTACGTGGTCATCAAGTAATGGAGCTGGCAATTGCCTAGGAGCAACGCCATAATCAAAACCTGGAACCTGGAAGATATCATTTGTCTGTATAAGAGGATTGTAGGCATATTTACAAAGCAAGTTTATAGCTTAAAACTCATAATGAATGTCTTTATAAAACAATTAAAAAGCTACTTTATGGCAGCTCTCAAATTACGTTCTTAAACAGCTTAAAGAACTAAATTAAAGATCCAAAATATCATTTAAGCAAATTGATATATCTGAGATTCTGCAATAACTCCATATAGTCATAAATGAAGCACTTATAAACCATTTTTAAAGCAATTCGGATATAAAGCGCCATCCTATGTAAAATGTCCAGATTTCTTCAGGTTTTTCCAGTTCTTAAAGTTGTCATTTTTAATCATCTTAACAGCAAATTATTAAGTGGAACACAACTAAAACACTAAATATACTCTCTATAGAAGCGTTGAAAGACAAAGATTCTTAACATCCTGTGTAGTGGTATTTCACGATGCCATTTTGCTTAAACAGGTAATATGTCCCTTTAAATGGCATATAAGCGTTTAAATAATCTTTTTAAAGCATCTATAAAGATATCATTTGTCTGTATAAGAGAATCTTAGGCATGTTTACAATGCATGTATGTAGCTTAAAAGTCATAATGAATGTCTTTATAGAACAATTAAAAAGCTACTTTATAGCAGCTCTCAAATTACGTTCTTAAACCGCTTAAAGAACTAAAATAAAGAACCAAAATATCATTTAAGCAAATTGGTAATCTGAGATTCTGCAATAACTCCATATAGTCATAAATGAAGCACTTATAAATCATTTTTAAAACAATTCGGATATAAAGCGTCATCCTCTGTGTTACTTGGGCGGGAGGTGGATGGTGGGGGATATAATTCTCCTCCTCACTGATCCGTGGCTCCGTTGCAGAGATATCGGCAAAAAACAGTTTTTCCCCAACATTCCCCCTTAATTTAGAGCCCCGGTCCCCTCATATGGTCAAAGGTAGCCCCCATGAGGCGCACCTACCATAAAAATTTCAACCCTGTAGTTCCACCAGTTCTCCAGAAATTAATTATTTAATTATTTCTGTCTTCTCCCTCCTCTTCTAGGCGAACGGGGGGTGGGGTCCAGTTTTCGTCCAGGATCCTCATTTTACCCCGGCTGAAAATTTCAACCCTCTAGCTATACTGGAACATGCTTAGTTAAAGGGACGTTTTACTTTGATAAGTATTTTTTCCGACCTTACCATCCCTAAACAAATTTCACTTAAAAAAATTCTCCTTCGCAAGGCTTTGCCTTCTTGTGCAACTCTTTTTAAATAAAAATATTTGGCCCTTTTAATTTTAAAAGTCGAGGTATTACAGAGAAGAGCCTTCAAAAAACATTCATATTTGTAAAGGAAACTTAATTTGCTACTCAATCATGTTTGTTTTCTTTCGCTTCAAACCAAAAAATTCATCAGGGAATTTAAACAAAAAATTGTCCTTCACACGGCTTTGTCTTTTTGTGTAGACCTTTTTAAATACAAATAATTGAGCCTTTTAATAAATTTCTATAAAAATCCAGGTATTACAGAGAAGAGCCTTCATATTTGGAAAGGAAACTTAATTTGCTACTCAATCATGTCTATTTTCTTTCGTTTTGGCCCAAAAAATTCATGTGGGAATTTACACAAAAAATTGACGTTGGCACCGCTTCGTCTTTTTGTATAGGCCTTTTTAAATAAAAATATCTGACCCTTTTAATAAATTTATATAAAAATCAAGGTATTACAGAGAAGAGTCTTAATTTCTTTAAAAGGAAACTTAATTTGCGACTCAATCATGTCCGTTTTCCTTCGTTTTGACCCAAAAAATTCATGGGAGAATTTAAATAAAAAATTATCCTTCGCACGGCTTTGTCTTTTTGTGCAGGCCTTTTAAAATAAAAATATTTGACCCTGTTAATAAATTTCTATAAAAATCTAGTTATTACAGAGAAGAGCCTTCATATTTGGAAAGGATGCTTAATTTGCTACTCAATCATGTCTGTTTTCGACCTAAAAAATCATCCAGAAATTTAAACAAGAAATTGTCCTTCGCACGGCTTTGTCTTTTTGTGCAGGCCTGTTAAAATAAAAATATTTGACCCTTTTAACGAATTTCTATAAGAATCGAGGTATTACAGCGAAGAGCCATCATATTTGGAGAAGAAACTTAATTTGCTAGTAAATCCTTTCTGATTTTTTTCGTTTCGGCCCAAAAAATTCATCAGCGAATTTAAACAAAAAATGTTTCTTAGCACGGCTCTGTCTTTTTGTGCACGCCATTTTAGATAAAAATATTTTACCCTTTTAGTAAATTTCTATAAAATTCGAGATATTAGAGAGAATTTGGAAAGGAAACTTAATTTGCTGCTTAATTATGTCTGTTTTCTTTTGTTTCGTCCCAAAAAATTAATCTGGGAAATTGAACAACAAATTGTTCTTCGCATATGCCAAGTGGATGACATGGTATGGCTAAGTTTACCATGTAAATCGGTAATGTTAGAGATAATTTGGGTACACCTTATTCTATAGTACATCTAAATAATCTGAGGCCCATCTATTACGATGAAATATTGTGAAACCAGTTTTCCAGAAAGCAATAGGCTATACATTTTCAGCAAATCGCTAAATCAAATTCCTTAAATCACTTTCTTATATTTGTCTGGACAACAACGCTTCATTTTGAACAAAATTGAAACCGAATAAGGATTATACTGTCTATCGTTACTACATTCAACTTCTAAAAAACTGCTGTTATGATTCAATTAACCCATATACCATATCATATATTATTACATATCCATCTAAAAATCAATTGTGTGTTAACCTAATGACTATTTACTGAATAAGTCTGCAGAATCGATATTATGGAATAATATCTACCTTATGTGAAAGTGGTAGAAAAGTAAATCACGTAATAATACACTTTAGATAATTATGGAAACACGATTTCTTTATATCCAGAGCACGTAATTAATATTTCTACCTTTCGCTATGTCAATATACGGTAAGCGAAATAAAATAGTGCGTAATTCCCATGAAACTTAGGTGGATTGTAGGTATCTTGATAACCAACAGTTCACGATAGATATAAGTTTTCACGATGCATAGGCGTGCCGAGTTATTAATAAAATGGGCCAGTTTTCCAAAAGTTATATGAGCGTCCTTTTCTACCAAAAAAAAATGTATCTTCTTATATAGCCGTCCCTAAAGCTCCCTATACCCTCCATGTAAAGTGCATTTACAAGGGCAAGGAAAGTTTAAGTGGATTCGAATTTTTTACTGGTAATACATTCAAGTTTCGCTTGTTTGTGTGCATGTTCTTCCCATATGGATTAGCCCTTTTTAGAAGCCTGTATAATAGAAATCTTTCTATGGATAACTTATTTTGGTTTCTGATATAATCGGCCAACGAAAAGCCCTAGTAGTTATCCAAAATATTCAAAGTTTTAATTATTAGGATGCAATTTAAAGACGCCTTTTTAAGTTTGAGTATTTATATTTTTAGTATGTGGAGAAACAACTGCCTTACGAGCTGTCTTAGCGGCCGGGGCCCCAGTGTCAACCCCAGATGTCCATGGAGGTTATCCGTTGCATTATGCTGCTCAAATGTGTGGAGGAGTAAGTACAGTAACATGAACGTTTATAGTTTTGTCAGAATACCTATCGTATTTCGACTTCCAAGTATTTGCTGAGATAAAAAAATGTCCTTTATTGGGCCACATGGAAATCGGAATGGAATAAGATAAATCCAATTTTCTGGGCATATGGGGAGAATTATTGGAAACCATTTGCTAGCTTCAATTTTTAATGGATGAGTATCGATAGACAATTGGTACTTAGATAATGATATGGAGAATTACGAATACTCAGTTGACATAGGACTATTTGCCGCTATTATGTGTTCTTCAGATATTCCAGACCTTAATCTGTCTAATATATTTCCACATATTATTAAATGGTATTTAGCAGGTCACCTAGCAAGACAGAATGAGTGTTGGAAGCCCAACCCTAATTCCATAGGTTTCTATAAGGGACAGGAGAAGTTATAATATCCTGGAAGCAGATGAAGATAAATGATACGATTTTAGTCCAGAAGTGGACGCACATGACTGTTGACCGAACCTTACATCATAAAAGTGACTGGCCCTGGACAGATCATGCAGCCTAGATAGGATCAGACCCTATTATTTATGGTTAATTCTGATCTTCGTTAGGGATGATAATTCCCCCGATATAGACGGGATCTATATCGTTATTATTTTTTGAAATACATTTGACCCTTTGCCTTCCATATAGCTATGGATGGATGAAGTGAATGTGTGGTTGTCCATATATCCTCATCCTATCTAGCCACATGATCTGTCCAGCGTCAGTTCATTCTATGATGTCGGTTTCTAAGAATTTTAGGGTTCGGTCAACAGTCAATAAAGGTAAGGACCGGCTGATGAATGTCCGTAACTCTTATTGAGGACGGACAATATACTGCACATCCTTAGATCAAACATACTTCCCAGATTTCACATACCCGATAGGGATGCATGGTTGGGGGCGGTTCGCAGCCCATCTCCGGTTAATCGTCTGGTATATAGACGGTATATGAACGGCTGGTACTGTAGCGGATGTGTATGAAGAAACCACGGGTCGAGACTTGCTTTCGCCCTTGGGACTTGTGTTACAAATATGCGATCCTTAAATGCGGATATTTGAACCTTTTGAGAGCCTTCAGAGGGAAGGACTTTTATATCTGCTCAGACAACCGAGCTGATTTGTCCGAAATACTCGAATTTCCCGAGGGATCGTCTATCACGGCGAGGTTCCGCAATGGCGCTTGTATAGGTGCCTCCTATAGAACGGCCGCCGTCATCCTAAGAAACGCAATAGATTTGCAGGCCAGGGATCTATGGCGGGCTTCTTCAGGAATGAGGCAGGCTGGGCTATTATTGGGTGACTCAGTGCCTGCAAGGAAGGAAGGATATGAGTCTTGTAATGGGATTCCTCCCCGGGCATCATCGCTTTAACAGGCATCTACATTTGATGCGGATCGTGAAGATCCGAAATGTAGGTGGTGCCTAGAGAAAGATGAATCATCCTCATGTTCTGGCCGAGTGTCCGGCATTGGCTACGATAAGAGAAGTGCTCTTTCGGAGCTACCTGCTTGCTGATCCCGGAAGACACACACATTACAATGAAATGTAATAGCAATATAGTTCATGAAAATTGTTCTATGAGAAATTATTTTGCTTTTAGTTTTCGAGCTTTTAAAGATAAGAACCGTTACTATCCATCAGTTTGGATGAACATGCCTTGCTAAAATAATAAAAAAATCGTTTTACATTACGACTTTAAGAACGTTTTTATATTGATCTAGGAAAAAGACTCGCATCTTGGCCTTCAAGTGTTGCATACCCTTCTTGGACATAAGGATATTAATGTTTCTGTTGAAGACGGCGACAAGAGACAGCCATTATTATGGGCGGCTAGTGCGGGATCTGCTAAGGCCTTATTAGCCCTGACTAGAGCTGGAGCAAAAGTGGAATCTTCTGACAGGTAAGGGCGAATTTACATCAGGCTTTATTAGGTCAATACTGATTCAAAACCTATTCTGAGATGTCTAATTTAATAAATAAAATTTATAGATGGACAGTGTTTTCCCGTCCAAAGAATTAATTTGCTTATAGTTAGCTATTGGAACAGAATATCCATAATTGGAAAGATATAGATTCAATATTTTCTTAGAAGGGCAGGCTCAAGCGCTACTTTAAAATAAAAATAAGGTAATTTGTACGTTCAGTTTTTTAAATCCTCCTTTATAAATACTCTGATTTTTAATTTTGATTTAATATCAAGTAATAAGATAAAAATATAAGAAATTATTATCTAATTTAAGGCAATAAAGCCCACAAAATGCAGAGTAAATTGGAAAAATTTTAGCCCAATCAATCAAATTCTCCCCAGAATACGAAGCCCTATAGGCTTGCTCCTATTTTGTCCATTGGTAAAACAGACTTTGGCTTAAAGTTGTTTTCATCCCGGAACTTTCTTATTAAAAATCTTGTAAAACTAATCAATAATAAAAATAACAAGAAATATCAAACTTATTCGTACAGTAATGTTAACTTTCTTGAATTTAATAATAATAATGCAACTAGAAAGTGATATTAGAAATTCTAGCAGTGTGTTGTATTTTAACCAAGTTGGTACAATAATGCATTTATTTTAGAGATGGATTAACTGCATTACATTGTGCTGCGTCGAGGGGTCATACAGATTGTCTCGATACATTATTAACGCTATGTGGCGCATCCCCTGATGTTATCGATAGTAATGGATGTACAGCTTTACATTATGCGGTGACGTTAGGTATGAATGCGCTTTTATAAATGGTTAAAAATTTGTTATAATCGTTATGTTACATATATGTCATTTTCAACTTACTCATTTCCCTGTCCCATTCTGCTCAATATCTTACCACTAATCTTTCAAATTAATTTCACAGGTCACGCTGATGCGACAGCTCTATTGCTGGCACATGGCGCAGATTCGAACAGACAAGATCGTAAAGGACGCAGCCCTGCGCATTGTGGCTGCGCTAAGGGACAATTTGAAACGGTCAAGCTAATTGGGGCCCGAGGTGCAAATTTGTGGATGAGAAATGCGAGGTAAAAATTATTTAGGATTTATGTAATAAGATAATTTGTTCTGCCTTCTATTTTGTTTTCTGAGCTTTATGTATTCCATTTTTAGACGTAGGCCTCCTTCATATGTTTCCATCTATTTCGGTTCTGTGCTTCCCTCATCCATGCCAAACCTGCCGCCGTGAGTTTTATATCGTCTGTCCAGCGCATTGGCGGGCGTCCCCTGGTTCGTTTGCCCTAGTAAGGTCTCCACTGTAGCAAGTTTTTTGTCCATCGTCCCTCCTGTATTCTGGCCACATGACCTGCAAAACCCCATTTAAGCTCAGCTACTTTCTCACCATTATCTTTAACCTGGGTTACACGTCTGATGTGTTCATTTCGCCTTCTATCGAGTAGTGACAGTCCAAGCATTTGTCTTTCCATCGCACGGTGTGTTATTCTGAGTGTTTCTAGCGGTGTCTTATTTACATAGCACCTTTGTCTTTGAAAGGTTCATCTGGAGTCCGATTGTTGTCATCTTCTCCTCTAGTTCCATCAACATTTATCTTAGCTCTTCTTTGTTTTCCGATATCAAAACTATGTCATCCGCATACCTCAGATGGTGTAATCTCTTCCCATTTATTGAGATACCCTTGTCCTGCCAGTTTAGTTGCTTGAAAGCATCTTCTAGGGCCAAGGTGAATAATTTTAGAGATAACGTATCCCCTTGTCTTATGCCTCTTTGTAGATTGATAGGTTTCGTGCTGTTATTCAACTGAATGGTAGAGGTGGCGTTTTCGTATATGTGTTTAATGAGGCTGGAATACCTGCTGTCTATTCTTGCATTTGCAAGCGATTGCAATATCGCCCAATGTTCAACGCTATCAAAGGCCTTTTGAAAATCTACGAACGCCAAACAGATGTCCAAATTATATTCAATCGCTTTTTCCACTAGGATCCTCATTGTCAAAAGATGGTCACACGTGCTATACTGTTTTCTAAAACCCGCTTGTTCATTTGGCAGGTATTGATCTAATTTATTGGTCAGTCTGTTCGTAAGAATTTTTGTGAATAGCTTGTATACTTGCGATAATAATGATATAGGGTGGTAATTCTCTAAATTTGTTTTATCTCCTTTCTTGTATAATAATATTACAATAGCGTTGTTCCAATTTTTGAGTATCTTTCCTTGTTCTATACATTCATTGAACAGTATGCACAAACTTGACATCAATACATCTAATCCTTCTTTTAGCATTTCTATCAGAATTTCATCTTCACCCGGTGCCTTATTATTTTTCATATGATTTAGAGCATATCTAATCTCGCCCTGAGTTATTTCCGGGATCTCTTCTGATCCTGCATTCATAATGTTATTGTTTTCTTGCTTCGCTGGTGTTTGGACTTTTGGAGTGTTTAAATTACTGTAAAAATGTTCGGCTGTTCGTATTATTTCTTCTCTATCCATTATATCGTTCCCCGTTTGATCCTTCAGGGCTGTTATCTGTTTTTTATAGTTGTTCTTTTTGAGACTTCTAAGGCCTTTATTTTTCTCTAGTAGTTTTTTAACTTCGCTTTCATAGTATTCATTTAGATCGTGCCTCACCATCCTTCTTGTCTCTTTTGCTAAAATTCTAAGTTCTTCAAATTTTTTCTCCTTTAATAGTTGTCTCTTTTTTTCAATACTTTTCTTTGTTTCATCCCTAAGCTTGCATGTTTTTTCTCTTTTCTGCTCTGCTATTTCTCTTGCTGTTGTATTCAATATGGATGTTAGCGCTTGGCTGGTTTTGTCGATGTTCTTTTTGTCCTGAGTTTTCATCATTTCATTATTTCTTTTTCAAGCCTTTCCCGGTATCTTTCCGAATTTTCTTTCAACGTTTTTGGATCTATAACTTGTTTCTTTTGTTTGAGAATCTTCCTCCGTTCTAGCTTAGTATTAACAGTTACTTTGGCTCTTATCATTCGGTGATCGCTGTTGATATTGCAACAATTTAAAGCAGTAACATCCTTCACTACTGATTTATTACTGGAGAGAAAATTTAATTTTTGTATTACCATTCGGACTTCGCCAGGTCCATTTTCTTTGTTTCTTTTTATTAAAGAATGACGCCATCGAGTATAATAGATGTTCCGTTATAAACTCCAGCAGTCGCTTACCTCGTACATTTATCTCATCGAAACTGCCTTCTATATTAGCACAGATCTATATAGCTACGCAACAGATGCCTACTCCGGTATTAAAAGTGTCGCTCGCCAATAATGCAATAAACTTAAATACACTGCTATTTAGACGTGTTTTGCCCCGCCGTGTTGCCAAGTCGCGAACTGTAGTTTACCTTCCATATCACATTATGGTATTACTCATTTTCTTGGCAATCGTATGTTATATTATGTCAAATTAGAGTTCATTATCAGATTAAGTGAATGGCGTTTGCTTGAACATGGGCTAAAACTCACCTTAAGTATCGGTGTAAAAGGTCATTACAAATGTTGTTAACTTATACTGTAATATCTCTTATTTGTATTAAGTAATAATAATATCACACAGGATGTTGTTTCGAAGATCAAAGGAATTTTTGAAATGTTTATCGACATGTCAAAGTACCATTTAATTTTGTTTTAAACTCTACTATCAATATTATAAATTTGTTCATTTAAATTGCCGTTTCATTTGTTTTACTATTAATAAACTATCATACTTAATAAAAAATGTAAAAATCGTATTTTTCTAAAAAAGTATGTTTGTGTTAATTTGATACATAAATATTAATAATAAAACTCGATGATTTGAGCGGGTCAAAAAGTCAGCCGGAATATTGTTCGACGTGATAACTTGACAGCACCGACCCGTTCCTAGACGACTGGTTCACCCGCTCGCGAAAGCCGGTGAACATTTTTGGCCCCCCGTTAAAAAGAATTGGAAGAGGTATCTGTTGCGTAGCTATATAGATCTTTGATATCAATTTGAAATTGTATTTTATGAGATAAAGAAATTATTGATGATGATTTTTCAGTTTCTCATAATTTAACAGAACATGATACACACTTTTTAATAAAGCTTTAGATCCGCATGCAAACGATGTCGATGCGTGCGCAAGATCACGCACTCTAAAGGATCTGCTAAAGTCTCATAAATTCCATGATTTAAATATAAAAACATTAAATATGTGTGATTTCATTTTATTAAGTTTGTGATGGCAAAATAAGATTTTAGAGCACTCAATATATACATAGGCACAATAGGCACAAAGATAGAATTTTAAAAGTCATATTAGCTATGAGGAACATTCAAAATTAAATTATTATTTAAATTCCTTGTCAGAAGAAGGCCATAGCCGCGGAAACTTCCCTAATGCTTAAGAACGTGCACAAACTTTAACCGACAACACAGTAAGGAAAAAGTTTATTCGAGCATCCACCTATGTACTTGGGTGGATTTGGGTTCTGGGGGGCTTCTAAGGTCAAAGATTGAATGTTTTTTTGGTGGAGTACAAACCTTGATAAAATAAGCAGAGTGGATTCCAGAAGGCAATTTACAGCTATCTGCTCTAAGAAACCAAAGTAGTAAATCCATAAACACCGTAAAAAAGAAATGCCTAAGCAACAAAATTGCAGATCGAATATTTTTTAAACTCGAACGCAAAATCGGACAGGCACGCAGCCCTACACCTTGTGGTTGCGCTAAGGGACGGTTTAAAAAGGTCAAGCTAATTGGGGCTCTCTATAATAAGATAATTTGTGGATGAGAAATGAGAGGCAAAAATTATTTAGAATCTCTATAATAAGACAATTTATTCTGTCTTGTATACTGGTTTGAAATTGTATTTTATGTGATAAAGGGATTATTTCTTAATTTTGATAATTTTTGTTTTTATTTCATAATTTAACAATACATTATATACACTTTTCAATAAAGATTTAAATCCACATGCAAACGATGTCGAATGCGTGTGCAAGATCACGCACTCTAAAGCCTATAAACTTCATAATTTAAATATAACTAAAATTAAATATGCATAATTTCATTTTATTATATTGTCTAAAATGGCAAAATAAGGTTTTAGGACACTCGATTTATCCATAGGCATAAAAGTTGAATTGAAAGATACACAAACTATGAGGCACATTCAAATTAAAAAACTTCCCCTGGCAATGCTTTAGAAAGTGCACAAACTTTAACCGCCAGCACAGTAAGATAAAAGTTAATTCGAACATCGACCCCTGTACTTGGATAAATTTGGGTTCTCGAAAGAGTGTCTAAGGTAAATTGCACAAATGCGAGGGAAAAATTATTTATGATGATTTTTTTCATAATTTAACAAAACATGATACACACTTTGTAATAAAGCTTTAAATCCACATGCAACGATGTCGAAGGAGTGTACAAGATTACGCACTGTAACGCATCTGATAAAGCCTCATAAACTTCATAATTTAAACATATATAAAATTAAATTTCATATAACTCCACCAGTGCCATTTGGGCCACAACGCTGGACATTCAGCAACACATAATTTCAACTTTACTTAAACTAAAAATAATTTAAAGACCGAATTTAACCAATTCAAAAGAGAGTTCTTGGCAATGATTTGTATAAAGAGGAGTCAAAATTCAATTGACGATAAAACGGATATAAAAAGTCTAAGTTAAATATACCATAATTTAAGTGTACAGTGCATACTATATATAGTCATCAGAACTAATTGATGTTACCTATAATATGTCAAACGCATAAAAAGTAATAATAAACACATATATTGTAGATATCGAAAAAGTTGATAGCAGTACCATTTTAATCCTTGTCCACATCAAATCAGTGTTGCTATATTGTGAATTCTACGCTTAACGTGTTGAATGGATGAATTATTGATCTAGGGGGGTGTTAATACACTGCGACCTGTACAGATCTATTGTGTCCCCCTTCATGGTTCTTCCGTCCATGTGATTCTCAATCAAAGTACCTCATCCAGCTTCGGTGCTTTGTTAAAAGCAAGTAGTCTGGATGGTTCTATGGATGGAAGTTGCTCCTGTTCGACGATGCAGCACCCGAAACCGGCCATTCGTCTGTTCGCGAAGCCTCGCACTCCGTGAGAAGGTGTTGCGGTGTTTCCCCCTCCTCCTCACAGAACCGGCAACTGCCCTCGTTTTCAATTTTTATTCTCTCCAAGTGCCTCCTCAACCGGCAGTAAGAAGGCCGGTGAGGATGCGTAGATTGTTCTTACTTAGTATTGTAAGGTGTTTTAATCCTCCTGGGGCCCTGGAAACATCTTTGATTGCCTTAACCCTGAAAGGCGTTCCCATAGACTCATCCAGCTGGTTCGCTCTTCTTTCCTGATTTTTTTCTTGTAGGTATGCATCCCTATGCCACAGAAAGGTTCAGGTCCTTGCGGAGTTTGTGCTCCTACTTTTGTCAATAGGTCTGCTTTTTTGTTGCCTTCTATTCCAGCGTCTCCTGGTATCCATTGAATGGATAATTTTTTATTCTTGCTTAGTTCATTTAACCTATCTAGGCATTCCCATATCATTCTGGAGCTGATTGTTGTTGAGCTCAGCGCTTTGATGGCTGCTTGGCTATCTGAGATGACAATCTACTTCTTCCTATAGTTTCTGTCTAGATTGAACTGCGCACATCTTCCTATGGCATTAGTTTCCACCTGGGTGCTTTCCCATTGCTTTGGAGAATTTGGTTTCTGGCCCAAATACTCCGGCTCCGGTCCCCTGTTCAGTTCTTGCCCCGTCTGTATACCATTTGATGTTTGATGGCACTTTGCTGCGATTTGAGAATGCAATTAGTGTTCTTTTTCCATTCTTCTCTACTTCTTATCACGACCGTGAAGTATTTTTCAAAATTGTTTCTTTTGACTATATCGTCCCTGGGGAGCCGGCTTAACATGATATTTTCATGTGTCTTCAATGTATTTTATTGATTATTTCCATTTTTGACCTTGTAAAATGTAGCTAACTGGTAAGCCGGAAAAAGTATTTAGTAATCTATATCTATAACCTCACAAAAAAAATGTATATATTTTGAAAAAAAAAAGAAGAAAGGCAGTATTTCTATTATTTCAGATAACTGAAGATGACTAAAAAGACTGGTCGACGCGTTTTGTTCTTAATATAATGTTATTAATGTAACACAGTTTCTTATTTATGTACCGTAAACCCAAGAAACTAAATTTAAGAATATAGAACAATCAAGAGCAATTATGGTTACATTTCCCTTAGTCGGCCTATTAGTAGCACACACACAATTGCCTATTTTAACACTGGTGATGCTTTGTTTTCTAATATTGCAAATACTTTTAGGGGAGATTTTCCATTACACGAAGCCGCTGCATCTGGTCGCAGGGAACTGGTTTCATGGTTGCTAAGTATGAGACCGAGCCAAGTCAATGCAAGAAATAATGATGGTCGAACGCCATTACATATGGCAGCGTTGAATGACAATGTTGATATGTGCAAGGTAATAAGTTGTTTTTTTCTATAGATATTCATATATAAACCACTAAAGTCTATATTTCTTATATGTATATAAAATTTGCATTTATTGAGCGGTGCTTAAAGCTGACAAGATACTTGTTTCTGACGTACAACAAGAACAAGGTTTAATGTTCCCAATGAATATCGGGAAATCAGTTAGATAAATACATCATATATTTGGCACTTTGCGCAGTAAAATAGGTTTTAGACGATTCATATTCAAAAAAAGTACCCAAAAGGTAAATGCAATAAATTTCAGCTAAAGCTCTGAATCAGACCATAAATTTTCTTCTTCTGAAGCTATATCCTCAGAACCGATTGATAAGTAATATCTACTGAGTCGTCGGGGTTGTCATAACCGCTGTAATCTGAAATATATGCTATTCACGCTATAAAAGTCCGCAGTATTAGGTTTATAGAAAAGCTGCAGGTAAATAATGTCTACCGTTATCCACGATAGTGAAATATGGAAATGTTGGAACGATACGATAATGTTAAGTAAAAACACTTTCGTTATCTTTCTAGTAATGATCTCGACTCGGTTCGATAAAGTTGATCTAAAACTTTTTGGATTTTTGGACTCCTCTAATGCGAAACCTGCAAATGCTTATGATATAAAAGTCACTGGGGAAGTACATGAAGTAACAACGCAGATATAGACCATTTGCTGTCCAAACCATGTGACGTATGGATTCTGGGCATTTTGCGTATCAGAGTTTAATTAATTTTGTCTAAATAATTTTACGAGCGAGTTTTATTTTAAAGGACTGGTAATGGCTTATGTGGTTTACTAGCAAAGACCTCAGTAAATTGGACCAGGAACAAGCCAGGCATTACATGTATTTCACTATTTCACAGATATTTTTCAGAATCAGTATTTTTTTGTTTAAATCATGATTTTTAATGATGACTTTGAACAATAATTTAAATTAAAAATAAATATGACTATACAAGGTTAGTATAGTATAAAACTAAAAACTATTAATAGTCAAGGCCTATTTACCATATTTAATATAATAATAAGGGATTTATTGTATAAAATCTAACAAACCTAAAACATGTCTGAATTTTGCCCGGTTTTAAGGTACTCATCTGTAATTATATCCGTGCACTAATTAAATAGTAATGAAACCTTAGAAAATTTCCTGAAATATGATTTTTATAAAAGATAGATGGATTAGATAATTTAAAATTGGCTTTAATTGAACTTTGATTGATTTAATAATTTTAGCAACCGTTTCTTGAATTTAGGATAAATTATTGAATTTTAAAGACGATAGGAATGGTAGAAATATTGTCCAGCGAATCAATACACGACTTCCAAGAACGAATAAAATGCGATTAAATCTCCACGATGTATAACAAAGCGTATGCAAAATGGAAAGGCTTTTACTTGCGAAGACCATTTTATATGCATATTTGACCGCCGAAGCAAAGTCCATTTAACATAAATCACATTAACCTTAAGTTATTTTCGTTGACTTACGAGCAAACTTGGTTTTCCTTGACCTTTGTTAAATCAAGCGTCAATATTAATAAGATGCCTTATCAAGATTTTATCGGCTATGGACGAGACCAAGGTTAAAGTATGCGTGACTTGTACAATTAAAGGATTAAGAGATTCCAAAAATGCAAAAAAACTTATAGAAATCACATTGAAGGTTAGAGGTAGCCAGTAGGGTATAAATATTATTCACTCAAAATGTCAAAAAATATCAATTCCACAACATATTAACCTACTTAGCTCTCACGCAAACGTAGTAGGTAAAGATAAGAAATTCGGAGAAAATTATTTCAGGATTTTTATATAGTAATAAAATAAACGTGGCACAGCAAACATGTCTCCAAGAAAGCACAAAAGTTTTTCTTCCAGTCCTAGTCATTTTAAAACCGATATTAGGGTACGTATTTAAGTTTTGATTATACTAGTTCATATTATTAGTTTATTCAGTTTGCATCAAACAATCACATGCCGATATTTTTTAGTAAGTGATTTGGCAATTTTAAGAATTGACCACTACAGAAAACAATAATACTCAATTAACAAAATCAAGTTTTAGTGCAATAATAAAACAGTCATATTAAAACAGTCCTAAATTTATGTCAAAAATAATTTAAGCATCATAATAATCAATAATCAGCATTCTTCAACTTACACCACTTTTGGTTGTTCAACAACCTAAATTCTTAGAAATAGATAGATCATTTTATTATCTAAAACAGGGATAGTCAACAGCATAGACCTTTTTGGTAGCCCGCTGCAGGACTAAAATCAATTGAAAAAAAAAATCGCGCTACCCCTAGATCATATAAGTATATATGATGACACCCCATATCTTTATGGTCCAGGGAATTGCTTTCAAGCCTAGATCATATATACTGATATACGATATATGATCTAGGCTTTCAAGTGGTCTCGTAGCTCAGTGGTCGGATACTGTGTTTGTGATACGGCGACCCGGGTTCGATTCCCGTCGATGTGTTTTAATTTTCTTCAAAGTTATGTTTGTTTTTTTTTTATTTGGCTTAGTTTTGGTTAGTTTCGTTTGATTACGCCCCGAAGCAAGCAAAGCGAGCGGAGGGCCATGCGTGAAGCGAAAATGAAATGTAAAACAACTGTGAAGCCCTGTGATCCGGTCCCCGCAACGTCTTGTATTATACCTTACCATAACTCAAGGATACTAGAAAGACTATGGATTATGGATTAGAAACTTATGTGGAGGGAGTAAGGCGCCACGCGTTGGCTTTATGTCAAATGTTGGAGGGGAACATTGGAGAACCTTATTGCATTGACTAACTAGGTCGCGCAGGTCGAAATCATTCCCGACGGCTATTGTGTCAGAAGTATTATATTATTTCATTTCACACATGCGCAACTAAAACAAAACTAACCCAAAATTTAAAAAGAAACAAACATAACCTCAAAAAAAATAAAAAACATGCATTGCCACCTACCGAAATCAAACCCAAGCCACTCGCATGACAAGCAAAGGCTCTGACCACTATACCAGTAGATCGGTTGGAATGAATTCGCTGGACCGCAAAAACATGGGTAATTCTCATAGAATCTGAAGTCTAGTCGGCTTTGATTCGGCTAACGTTGCGTCGCGCGCAGTATTTCGCCGTCGGGAATGATTTCGACTGGCGCGATCTAGCTGCCAATGTAGGAGAGGGTAGTTTCCAAGATGCATTCCGTTTACAATTAGTCAAAACAATTGAGTCTTTGTTTACTATTTTAGAATGTCTTATATTTCACTTCACGCATGACCCTCCGCTCGCTACGGGGGCGCAACCAACAGAAACTAACCAAAACTAACCCAAGGTATGCCCAAAATGAAGAAAATATACTTTTTACAAACATAACCTTTAAATAAATTTAAAAAATACGTCGTTACTACCGAGAATTGAACCAGGCGCCGTATCACAAGCGAAGCATCTAACTAGGCCTGCTAAAAGTAATCCAGTTATTAGACATTGTAAAATAGTAAGCAAACGCTCTAAGTCCCGCCCAATTGTTACGATCAATTGTAAACGGAATGCATCTTTGGAACTAGGCGCTAATGCTAATGTTGCGTTGCAGCGCTCGCGATGGATGCAGCGTGAGCTATACAAAATTGCGACATATTTCAAAACGTTGTGCGCATATATTTTATTCTTAAGGACCATAACGAGTCCTACCGCCTGACGAGTCCTGGGCTTGCGTGGGCAATATAAACACATTTCTGACAAATAGATGTCTTTATGGTCCAGAGAGTTGCTTTCAGTGGGCCTCGTGGCTCATGCTGGGTTTCTGATACGGCGGCCCGTGTTCGATTCCAGTGGCAAGACATGCTTTTTTTTAAGGTTATGTTTGTAAAACATTTTTTTTTCTTGGTTTTGGGCATGCCTTAGGTTAGTTACGTTTGGTTGCACCCCGGAGCGAGCGGAGGGCATTGCATGAAGTGAAAAAAAAATACAAACGTAAACGTAAACATTGTGATATGCGCGCAGCCCAGGACTCGTCAGGCGGTAGGACTCCTCAGGATCCTTAAGAATAAAATATATGCGTGCCGTGTGCCTTGCTCAATGGTGTACTATAGGAAAAAAATTCTGGCTTCGGCCCTGGTCCTCCATTCTTCTGGAGACACAACTGAAGGTAAAATAAATTGTTCAGTTGTGATAGAAGACCACACATGTGAGGCAGCATATCTAGAGATTATAAATCGTTGTAGGATTTAACATAGAATGTCTACCATTATCTAATTAGATAATGCCTCAAAAATGTACTAGAATTAGGAAATGGCTGATGGCTATTTTACATGTTATAGATCATCAAAGAATCTTTGTTTTGTTACATGACGAGATGTACAGGTTTTTTATATTTTGCACCATACCTGGAGAGGTATTACAGCTGCTACAAAAAATGTTAAATACAAGACGTGCAGGGTTTTCCATCTTATAAAAATATCGCGAAAAACAAATGAGCATCGTAAACGTCAAATTTTGACCTTCTGTTTTTGTCAAACAGAACACCTTATGTATTATTATTATATTTTTGTATTCTAGACATATTTTGTGTATAATGTCCTATACCTATCTCTAACAGTTTTTGAAATATTGACAGTTGAAATTTGAAATTTTTGCAGCTTTGACAAGCATTCTACAGCTAAACTTAGGCAAAATGGTTTGCCCTTTCCTAACTTAGGTTTCCATAATCTATCGGCTGGCAACAACTTCTGTTTTTGCCGAAAGTATACATTTTCCAGTTTTTTAGTACTTCCGGTTAAACCGGAAGTTGATGACAGAAGCTATATTACGAAAACCTAAGATAAAGATTCTACAGGTATGTCAAAGTTACGAATATTTCAAACTTCAAAAACAGAGGTAGGTACAGGGTGGCTCGAATTCGAGTCTATGTATGAGGAACTCGAAAACCTTAAGAGATACAGTGTCGGTCAAATTAATAGACAAAATTGCGCGTTTAGGTCCCTAACAATATGCCTTTTAGAAAGTTTTAAAATCCCGAATATTTCCGGAGATATCCGTAAAAAATTGAAAATCGTATTATTTTTTTCTAATTGAATTACACTTTTGCATTGCCACTTTTTCTGCTCCATCCAGTGGCGGTATCCAGTTTGGAATTTGACGTTTCGTCTTCTAGGGGTCGTCATCAACTGTTCTTTTTTAAATACGAACTTTAATTTTTTTATTATCATTTTTCAGATCATATTGGCGTTATTAATTTGAATGTGTTTTTAATTTCCATTTTTATTATTTTTTTAATTATTTATTTTGCTTTGGGGTAAAAAATAAACCAACCTATTTATATAATTTTACCATTTTTTGTTTTTATTAAAAATAGAGGCTCCAATTTTCCACTTAACACAAAAACAAAATTCAATGATTTTATAGAATATAAAAAATTCAAAATAACAAACTATTTAAAGTTAAAAGCAAAATAAGGAAAAAAAAATAAAAAAAAATAATAAAAAAAAATTAAAAACACATATTCATATTAATAATGCTAATATCATCTGAAAACGATAAAAATAATTAAAGTTTAAAAAAAAGAAAGTTGATGATGGCCCCTTGAAGACGAAACGTCGGATTCCAAACTAGATACCACCATTAGATAGAGTGGAAAAAGTAGCAATGCAAAAGTGCAATTCAATTTGAAATCCGCTTTTAAATAGGTAAGCCCAGGAAAAATATTAAACGATTTTTTAAAAATTGTTTTTTTCCGGATATCTCCTTAAATACTCGAAATTTTAAAACTTTCGAAACGGCATATTGTTAGGCACCTAATGCGCTAAATGAGACTAACCCAAACTAACCTAATTTGACCGAAACGGTTTTTGAAATCCCGATACATAGACTGGAATTCGAGCCACCCTGTACAGGACATTATAATTAAATTATGTCTAGAAGTTTGCGTAGAGGTCAAAAATTTAATAATGTTTAAAAACATATGCCTAAATTTGATGTTTGCGATGCGCATTGGTTTTTCCCGATATTTTTATAAGATAATACGTCAAAAATCTTGCACCTTTTGTATTTAACGTTTTCATCACGGGTAGTTACCTGTCCAATATGGCGCAGAATATAAAAAAAACTGTACACAGTGTGTCCCAAATTTCTGGCGAAGATCTCTTTCAGTTTTCAAACTTTTAGAAACAATATTATTTTAAGAATCGTTTTACTTTCCCCTGCATTTATTTAGATATTTTAAAATAAAAATTACGACTTCATTGCCATTTTTCCTTCTCTACAAAATATAACTTATATTTTAAATCCGACGTTTTGGCTTTACGTTCCCATCATCAACTTTATATATAATAATAATTTATAATATATTAATTCTAGTAATTATCTGCCTTACAGCCAAATTATATTAATTAACTATTACAATTAACATATATTATGCCGATCTGTAGCCTATATTTATTTTTGATGTTCGTAATTCCATCAGCGGCTTAGCTCATACGATAGGATCGATGCACGGTGCCTCCAAGAAGCTTTTTTTAGATTTTATTTACTTTTTCATATCGCTTTGTTGAAGATTTCACTTCTCTCGTGTTACTTCGCATTAAGGACCAACATTGACACAATTCAGTCGTCTTTCTATCTCTTATATACTTTCCGAAATCGCAATGGAAAGGCCTCAATTTACGACACCATGTATGATTGTATGTAAGAAGAGCCTTGAATACAACGTATGTTTCCTTTACAAACTACCTAACCATTCTGGTGAGGATTTACTTTCGTTATTCAATAAGAAATCAGTGCAGGTTCTTAGAGAAGTCGATGTTGATCTGTAGATGGTATCCTACCCTTCATGCGACAAGTTAGAGTATGCATATAAAATCCTTCAAAGCTCTTCACTATAATAGTAGTAGTCTTCTAGCCAACGTCTACACAGAAAAATGGATGATACCTGTTAGATAAAACTATAAGGTCATCAGCCAAAGAAGCATTGGTGTTGGGTTTCTGGCTTAGTATGAAGCCCGATTACTATGTCGTTTGTGTGTAGTTTTAATTTCCGTTAAAACGAACTGAAGAATAGTTGTAAAAACTAGACTACACAATGGCAGATGACAGTAGTTAAAAAACTATATAATGTCGCTTACAATTTCTATGCAATAAAGCAAGTGGTTTATTTAATAAGGCGCTTAATTAAGTCTGTTCAGCTAGTTTGTAATGAAAATGTTTTAAAATAAAATTGATTTGTAGATTCTGCTAGATTCAGGGGCCTCCATCAACCCGGTTCTTCGAACATCGAAGAACGTCTTCATGACCCCACTTGACTGTGCACTTCAAAGAGGGTTTCGGTCCACTGCCAAGTACCTTCAACTTCATGGAGGTGTTCCAGCAAGCCGTCTAGGTGTTCAAAATCCAAATACCCAAGTTAACAGCTCATTGAGTTTTCAGATAAGGGACGATGTCACTTTTTGGGGCGACAGCAGTTCAGACAGTGATCAAGAAAATGTCAAAGAAGGGGCGAGCGCCAGAAAAGTTCATAAAAGAAAAATAAGTTTTCGAAATAGGAAGAAAAAAGTGTTAATGTCGGAAAGCGAAAGTGACGTTGCCAAAGTTCAGGCAGCGAAAAGTGAATCAGTGCTTCGAGCAAGTGCAAAAAGTACTACTACAGTGAATACTGCAACAAACACCTCCGCGACTGCCCTAGATAGCTCACCCAGGAAACCCGCATCCAGCAGAATAGACTATAGTAATGAAATTATTATTAATGGCAAAACAGAAATAAATATACATCATACCAACGAAATTACAGTTGACACCGATGGTAACCAAGTTTCACCCAGAAAAGTGGAAATTGATTCCAGCGAGAAAATCACGGTACCTGCTAGTGGAAAATCCACAGCTAGTGATAAAGAGAAAAGGCCAAAAAGTGCCAAGTTTAGCAAATTAAGCAAAGAAAAATCAACCAGTGACAAAGAAGAGTCTTCAAGAATATCCCCGTCAAAAAGTAAAGATGTTGTTATTCCAGAATTAGTAACATCAGCGTCAATGTTGGGCCACAGTACTGGCACTTCAGATGACACCATGGATACAGTAATAGATACATATAAACAAAAAGCCGAAGCCATCAAAGCAGAAATTGAACAATCTTCTCGAGAAAAAATGTTAGATCTTCCTGAAGTTTCGAATACAAGCGAAGAAAATGAAGGTCCACATGAGATGGTTGTAGAGGCTAGTATACATCCCGAACCAAAGAAAGTTACATTACATGAAGAAGCCAAAGCCGATGTGCAAGTTAAAGGGATACTAAAAGCTACCGAGCATTTCTTACAAGTGGAAACTGACAAAGAAATATCTCAAAATGATGAACAAAAAGATATCGATGTCAGTAGCGCCGGACAACAAGCTACTGCACCGATTTTGCAGCAATTAAATGTTGAACCAGGTGATTGCAATATCGTTCTAGAAGAAAGAAAGTTAGACACTTCAGCGAAGGAATTGACTGAGACTGACCAAATTCCCGTTCAAGCAGAAACCCCCGACAAAGCTATAAAAAGTGAAGTCATAACTGCGAGAGAAACGGGAGAAGCTATGGCGCCTGACGAGAAAACTGACGTCAAAGCAGGTAAAGAAAAGGATTCGTCAGAGCAAGTAATTGAAGCGGAAATACAAGCGACGAAAGAAACAATCGATTCTCTTACCAAAGCTGCTGTTGTTAAAATAGATAATATCAACAAAACAGAACATGATCAAAAAGAGCATAAAGAAAAAGAGGTCATTAAAATAGACGAACAAACACCCAATGAAGAACTAAAAACAACAAAAGATGCAGAATCTGAGGAATCCTTAGATGAAGAAGTTACGGTTAAAGATAAGAAAACTCCAGTATCTAAAGTAGTAGGTAAACCTCGAGAAAAGAATAAAGCTGCAAAAGATGGTAGAGATTCTAAACAGATATCACCGAAAGAAGAATTAAAACAAAAAAAGCAAACTAAAATACATCCCACTAAAAAGCGGAGCGAACAACCAGCTATCGTCAGAGTATTAGAACCTAATGAAGAGATAATTGGTGATTCTCAAAAAGAGTTATCTCAAGATGAGGTATACAGCAGTTCTCCAGAAATATTAAGCGATTCCATGGAACAAGCAAGTAAAACACATAAAAGCTTCAAGGTACTCAGTGAGAAAGAAGTAGCAGAACTACAAAGCAAATCAAAATCAAAACTTCACAAGCCACTTAAAGTGGACGATAAAAAGCCGCGCTCGAAATCAGACGACACGAAGTTTAGAAAAAAAATCAAAGATGACCAAAAACGAACTAAAGGAAGTAAAATTCCAACACCTACATTTCAGACTCCGCTTTCAAAAAGCGATAGACAGTTAGACAGATTATTGGAACATGAGAGAAAAGGACAGTCAGTCATCGATACCAGAGTTCCTTCCCTGCCAAACATTCATGAGACAAGTCGAGATAGGTATAAATAATTTTTATTTAATAACCATACAATATTTTTTTTAGGTATTTTATTATCAATGTGCCACTAAAACACAAAGCGTGGGTTCTATTGATGAAAAGTCACTAACAATAATCACATTATTATGTTGCACATTGTTCCAGGTTTTTTAAAGACCCACCTCGTCCAGACTCTAACCTTTCCGCACCAATACTGCCATCAGTGTATAGCGACAATGAAAGAGACAGCGGATCCGATTTAGAAGATGCCGCCCGTTTGAGCCCTACAAAGAAAAAGAAAGTTAAGAAAAGACCCAAGACTCGGAGAAGAGAATCGAGGAGTGCGGGAAGTGATTACGAGAGTAGCAATTTGATTGATTCTGGATTTGAGCCTAGTCCTAGGAGTAGTAGAATTCCTAAGTGGAAAAATATGTCCGATAGGGGAGTTAATATGTCATCAGTCACTAGAAGTATACAAAGCAATATTCGCAGGTATGTATTAATACATAATTATTTTGCGATCGTTATTATTAAATAAAATAGCATTATTTTCGGTCCGTAGTCGCTCCCGCACAGACCACGGTGTGCTTCATACTGTGTGGCATTCCGTCAGATAATGTTAACCCAAGCTAGAAATTAGATGAGTGATATTTTGGACTTCAGCTCAGTTGTGATGGACTTACGCTGACCATCTAGTCATTAAAACGAAAGAGCAGTAGTGTGAACCAGACACCACTCAGTTAAACGTATGTCCAACTACAGATGTCTAAAGAGGGGGACTTGTAAAAATTGTTAAATAAAACAATTTCCACTTAATCGGTTCTTCCTAAATTCAATTCTGAGAACTAGCACCAAAATATGTTGCAGCAACAAAATTTTTAAAAAAGGTTTAAAGGATTTGGCATAAAGCCTATAGAAACAGCGTCCGTGTAAATCAACATATTTATAATATTTTAATTGCAGTTACTGCAACGAAACCGTATAATTAAATTAGCAGTCATAGGACGCTAGAATATATATCCTGCATAATATCTTCTTCTTCCTAAAAATAGTGTTTTCGATTTTCATAGATGAGAAATCTAATTCAGGTAATTTTTTTAAGGTATCATCTAGAAAGAAAAATATTCCAGCATCTTCTTGATCTGAAGCGCAGTCAAATTCGTGCCGGCCAGCACAATGAAGCGGTTCTAGTAAAACGGGCGATAGACCAGTACAACCAATCATGCGCCTCTACCGTAGGTGCCGGTCGATATATACCTGATGATTTTTCTTTCAAAAGTTTCGAAAAGTTTTTGTA
>MU184391.1:172-23135 GCA_016904865.1 Pissodes strobi | reverse complement strand
AAATAGAAAATGAACCGGACTTGAAGAAAAGGTTGAAAGTATAGTAAGGACATAAAAGGGTGAAATCGGGGTTCATTACAGCAGTAGGCTGAATCAATTATTACAAAACACGGGCAGTCTGGCCTGAGTTCCGACTGGAAAATCCCAATTGATTCTAAAGGTCAACCTGTGAATAGTGACCACAAAATTAACTTAAAATTTCAAATTAGATAAATGCAAACCTTGGGCTTACTTTTAACTCACTTCCGAAGGCCGAAACCTTGTCAATCAAATGCTTTGAAGAAGAAGAAGTGCGGAGAGATTCTCACGGAAGCGTTGAAATTGAATATATTTCTGATATATTTAAATACATTCCAGATGTTTAATTTTAACATTTTTAGGTTTTTGTTAGTTTCATTTAAGCTTTATAATATTTATACCAATTTTGTTAACTTAAAATTTTATTTTGGAAATTCTGACGCAAACATAATTTATTATCAATTTAAATTCAAAATATTATCTTGTTTTGTTATATAAATTTAGTATAGTTTTGTACTAGCATGTCATTGGACGGCCACCACTGTCTGCTGCATAGTGTTAGGTTATGTCGAACGTAAACAACGTTGTTTTGAAGAAGCTGAAGAATGTTCAAAAAACTTGCAGATTTTGCAGGAAAAAGTCGTTTCTGCACATGATTGTGTAGTTTATAATACATGTTTTCACCCCAGTTGTGGGGTTCATGCTGGGGTTGCGGAATCTACAAATAAAGTTACGTGTTGCAGTGCACCTGAAGAAAGTTTGGTTAAGTTGAAAATGAATGAAAAGCAAATAAAAACATTATTTAAAAAAAAATCCCAACATTTAAATCCATTTAAGGCCAGCGTGGATAAGCGCCTGGCGGAAAAAATTCAGTACAGTTCATGTCAGACAGCTTTGAAGAGCAAAAAAAAAAACAAGTTGGAAGAAACTTAGGGAAGAAAATGAAATGTTAACGCAGAAGGTATCATCTATGGAAGAAAGAGTGAATATGATCGAATGAAAGGAAAAGGAATCAAATTTGGTAGTGAAAGGAGTACCCAAACAAGGTGAAGATAAACGATAAACAAAATACTTGTGATTATGAAAATGAAAGTAAAGTCAGGTGATGTCCAAGAAGAAGAGCACATATACAGAGCAACAACTTAAGAAAATAAAAAATAAATAAATAGCTTGAGAAAAAGATTGCAAAAGGAATATGCTGAGAGAAAATTAAAGGAATCAAATGGTGATTCTAGAAAGGTGTGGTCAGTAATCAATGAAATATGTAACAGAAATTCAATGAAAAAACCAAATATAAATCATATAAAAAACAAAAATGGTGAAATAGAAAACTGTAATAAAGACATAGCAACAACCGTTTATCAGCACTTTACAAGTATAGGACAGTACTTGGCTTCTCAAATAAATAGTTCAACAAATGCACCTTTTTTAGACGAAGATGTCAATGACGCTTTATATCTCGAGCAAGCAAGCCTGGAGGAAGTCCAGGACATCTTACTCGATTTAAAAAATAATTGTGCCCCTGGTGCTGACAACATTTCAAAAAATTATATAGGTACTCTTACTATGGGACAGCTTAGGACCAAAAATTGGCCAAATTATAAATAATATTTTGGAAACAGGTAGATATCCTGATGAACTTAAAGTGGCTAAGGTCATACCAGTATACAAAAAAGGCGCACATGAAGACCTAAATAATTATCGGCCCATATGCTTGCTTAGCATGTTTTCTAAGCTCACGGAGAAGGTAATTAAATCACGAATGATTTGATTTGTGAACTCTACCTTTGGATTTGATAGAAACCAGTATTGCAAGGCAGTACACTGGGAGCGACAACAGATCGACTTGGCTACATAGTAAGTGCAATTGACCAAAACAAAAATGTGATTGCCCTGGTCATCGATCTCCAAAAGTCATTTGATACCGTTAACATTGAACTGATCTTGGAAAACTAAATAAACTAAGCTTCCTAGATAGGTGTAATGAGCTACTGAGAATATGCTCATCTGGTAGGAAACAGTTCACAGTTGTTAATAATGCTGTCAGTGACTTGGAAGAAGTGGGGGTTGCCCAGGAATCAGTCCTTGGGCCACTACAATACCTGTTATATGTGCACAATTTACAGTTACTTAGCTTGAAATGTAGATACCATAGGTTTGCAGATGATATAGTTTTGGTGTATTCTGATGCGAACGAAACAGACCTAGAAGAGTCAATGAACCTGGACTTAACCTTGTATCACGAATGGCTGTGCTCAAATAAATTAACAATTAATATAAATAAGACTTTATATATGATAATAAAGCAAACTAACATTGAATTTACACATAGAAAGTATAATAAATAAAATAGCACCTTTAATTGGGGCTCTAAAAAGATGCGCACACCAACTCAACAATGACTCAAGATATCTAATATATAACAGTTTCATTGACATTATGCCCTGTTGGGCAAATGCTAGTGAATATTTAGTAAGCAAATTACACAGGCTACAAAATAAGACCAGCAAAGTCCTATTTTCAATAGACTATCTTACACCTAGTAAGGAATAGTACAAAGTTTACCCATTCCTCAATATTAAACAGCTCAAAATATTTGAACAAAATAGGTTAGCGTATTGTGTACAATTAAAGTAAACCACATATTAAAACAAAATAGATTTCATAACTACAACATAAGATCAAAAAATGCACTAAGAAATACAACAGCCCGTACAAAGAAAAAGCAAGACTCTCCATATGAAAGAATCGTCCGGTCTTGTAACAGTGTACCTGAAAAAATAAAAATGGTTGGTAGGCAGGAAAACTACAAGGAGCTAAAGACATATATCAAAGAAGATAATGATTAAATGTAATGTAAATATATTTCAATAGGAGTATATAATACATTACTCTTAACAAGTTAAGCCAGAACCTAGCTTTAGATTAGTTTATTATAACAAAATATTAACATATGGGCCTTAATACCAGATGTAAATATGTTTCAAGGTCAGTAACTGGATTCAAATTCAAATTGAATTTTGCTTGGAGACCTATATATGTTGCAGTTCTGTTACTGCCAGTATTAATCAGTTGGCAGCAAGTTAGTCCAATGTAAAAGTAAAGGATACAAAAATAGTAGTGAAATGAACCGATTACACCTTTTTGTTTACTTACGGTGTACTCGGCCTTTTCTTCAATTCCTGTTCATTTTCTGTTAACCGGATTCGCAGTACCAGTGCGTTGACGCCCTATTTTTATGAAAATAATTTATTTAGACACCATGGGCAACGACCCCTTTTCCTCCACCTAATCTGTAGCTCATTCCACCTTTTCTGTACTCCAATGTAACACTAGTTATACGAAAATGAGCGTGAGTCAAACCACTTTCCGTTTTAAAATACTAATTGAGATATGACCTAATTATTTAACAGTTCACCAGACAATAAGATGTGACATAATAAGAAGAAACTAATTAGCATTATTAACATTTATTCCGCTGTTATTTACTTTTTATCTGACTATAACTCTAAAGTTCAAACTGGAAAAATGAGTTAATAAAGCTACAACTTACTTTGATTCGTTATCGTATAAACCGTATCCTGCATTTCAACCCCTACTAGAGCTGATTACGTAACCGCACACCAGAAGAAACACGAATTTTGAATATAATTTTTCTTTGGCAACGGTACCATTTACTTTTCCGGCTTCTTTTCGGGCATAGCGACGTTCTACAACTGGTGATGGTTATTTGATAACTACTTTTCGAGGCCCCTTGCGTTACCGAACGTGGACTTTTTTCAGACAATCTTTTCCGAGACCCCATATTTTTTGGCAGAGTAACGTGCTATCACGCGTGTAGAATATTTTTTTCACCAACTCTTTCTCAAAGATTTTTATCTTTTTATACCATCTCTCATGGCTTGCGTCTTGTTTTTGTCCCCGAAAAATCTGGATTCAGCTATTAAAATATTTTTACTAAGAATAGAACACTTAAAATTCCTAAATTTTAACGTGGCAACAAAACTCGATTTTAGTACCTCCGCGTGTTCCAAATTAGGATAATTAAAATTGGTTATTTCAGGTAACATGGTTTCTGCATTCCAACCCCAGATGAATATTCTTAGTAGAAACGCCTCCCGGCAAATAAGGTTTTCTTTTTAGAACAAACTGTTGGGGGTTGGGGGACCTGTCTTTGAAGCGTGCAACTAGTGGATAATAATTCTTGTAGTTAGTTCTTCTGATTTCGCATTACTATGCAGTCGAAAAAAGAATAAAAGTCAACTGCTCTTCGAAGCTAATTTCGGTTCTGGTGAAGTTAAGCACAATGCCATTTATTTGAATTATATTACAATAGCAAGTTAATTTCTTAGGGCATATAATACGTGCTATTGTTGTACATTTTCCTGAATGACGCGGTTCGGACATTTTGTCTTGAATTTCAATTTAATTTTTTTTTAATAAAATTATTATTTTATTTGAATGTTCTCTCTTGGCGAACTAGCACGAACTGGAGTTATTTTTGAATCAATTTAAAATAATTTGTTAGAATTTAACCAGAATCAGTTACTATCTCCGGCTCATTACAGCAGAAAGGTTGAAGATCACAAAACATAGACAGTACTGATCATTTAGATTCAGCCTCTTCAAATATCCATTAGGTGCACGGCTATAACGTTTTCGCAAACTAACGTTGCCCCTATAATCACAAATCTTATAATATTGAAAAATACATTGATTTCCATATTCCAAATATAGTTAGAAAATATTTGAAATAGAAGAAATCAAATAGATACAAGGAAATTTGAGAATAAACGTGCCAATATCATATATTAAATTTTGATGTCAACAATTTATAAAACAATCAAGCATCGACGAGTCAACAAATTTTATTGGCTTCCATTGATATACCAGAATAATTTATGCCTGAAGTTATTAATAATTTCCATCTCCTTTTACAGTGCCAAAAATGGATCACCATTCGATACCGAAAATAGGCTTTCCAAACTCAACCAACTGTAAACCTGGCACTGCAGGCTTTTTGCCAAGCATCAATCCGAAGAAAGCGGTCACTCTAGAATTAAGTCATGGAACTGATAAACAAGTCATTTCACTGCCAACAGATAAACTGGACCAAAACAAACGATATTATGTCACGTTTACTGTAAAGGGCCAAGAGGGTGCCTCTAGCGAGGAAAACGTTAATGGGAATGGACATATACATTCAAAAAGTGATTAGATAAACATTTTGCCTCGCTGAATTTAGATAATAAAAATATTCCACCTAACATGATGGAATTAATATCGAAGGTTTTATTTCATTCTTGAAGGGCAGTTGTAACGATGCCGTCAATAAAATCCGGACAATAATGAAATAATCTGATATTTTAGGAAATTAGCTTTCTGTTATTTTTGGTTTCTTTAAAATACTATTATAATTATTATCTAATTCTACTGGGTATATCAGAGATTTAATATTGCTAGCTTATATTTTGCAATATTCCACATCATATGCAAAACGCACGAGTGTTCCTCCACCTCTTTCGAGGCAGCGTGAATTTCGCATGTTCCAAGACAACCGAGACCAATTCCATTAACCTCCGGCTGAGGAGCGTTAATCAGGCGTTTCGCAATTTTCATTTACTCACAGTAATAGAGTTTAAAGACCTTTCATATGCTCCATGACATAAATGAATAGAAAGAACAGCTTCTGAACAGAAAAGAGGGTCCTTATGGTAGAACAGACTGGCACTCTGAGGTAGGAAAGAATTTCCTCTTTCTGTGCGTTTTACGAGTTTAAAATCATTCTAAAACTATACAAATACAGTCCACTTTTCATGCTTTTCCGCGTCATCTATTTGACTACCGTATCAAAGGGTGATGTGAATTCATAATAATTCATAATCACTTCCAACTATCATATTTATTACATGTATAGGCTAAAATCTGCAAAATTAAAAAAATTCTTGTACTGGCTTTTTCTGGATAAAAGAGCCTGATAGATATTGAAGCTACCAAAACCTGAGGGTAGCCTGAAGATTATTCGTATTCCCTGCCATAAAATATTCCGCACTTTGTGCCAATTTATTCATTTCATGAAAAAGTTTAAACATTTTGCCTGGGATATAAATAAACTCGAACCGTGAGATGGCCTATTGATATGTGTAGTTATTTAACCCAAGATTTACTAATACGAGCTAATACTTCTCGATTTGAGCATATATCAGTTCTCAAGCCCTCATCAATTCTCACACATTTCATGAGTATTATTCTATTAGAATCATGAGGTCCTCCCAAATATCTTCAGAATGCCAATGAAATTTTAGCTCTTTGTTATCAGCTAAAGGGGACTTAAATTGCAGAGTGATTTCGGAAATTAGACCCTTCCGTGCAATTATAGTAGAAACGGGAACGACTTTTTGCAAAACAAATGTGTGGCTGTTATTTTCCTGTCCAATTTTCTTGCGAAAGGAAACGTATCTTCCTCCACCTTCATTTAAAATCTCGGACGGAACTTCTCTGCACATGGAACGTGGCAGGATTTTTATAGAAAGGGCAAAAATGTCTAATCTCCTATGAAGTTTGTATGGTTGGAAAGGTGGTTTAAATACAATATTTGCAATAGAAAAATGTGTTGCTCGAATTTTATTGACCGCATAAATCAACTTATAATATTTTTATCTGTCAACACAAAACGATTAGATAAGCTCTAACGGAAATGTGCTAAACAACTGACAACTTAATACTTCAAACTATGCTCTTGTATGAAGTAGTTTGGCGTTGTTAATCATTTCCCTACTAATTTACTTCAAGTGATTAAGTGATTAATTTTAATAATCACCTTCTTCGAAAACATTTTTAGTATTTCTCTCCTCGTTTTCTCATTATTGTCTGTTCTTTTCTTGAATCATAATGACATTAAAATAAAGTCCACTTAAAGCTGTATTGTAAAGGGCTTCAAGGTGTTGAAAATATCAATGTTATAAAATCAAAAAATGGCTCAAATCAAATCGACAATGGTAGAAATCGATCATCTGCTAAGGTTAATAGTTTGAAGTAGAGAAAGTAACTGAAAATCGGAAATTAAAACGTGTTTAGGTAATGTTTAAAATGTTAGCGACTTTGCCACATAAAATGTCAATTATTTTTACAGTGTTCCTTTAATATTCTGATGTATTATTTCTCAAATTTTAGTGATATGTTTATGTAACGTACTCACAGGGTAACAAAGAATCAAATCTTCGAGCTTTGTAGTTTCAGCTTTTAAATCATAAATAAGGTTAAGTCCATCTTTAAAATCAATGATGCCAATAATTATTTTTTAAATTTGTTTTGATAGTTAATTGACATAAAACAGAAAATATTTTCTTGTGCATGCGCAACAGGAGGCAATAAAATGCTGAAGAAATTAGAGATGAGACTTTTTAAAAGTGTAACCACCAGCTACACATTTTTCACTTAATGTGGTCATATTTGAATGACAATTGTATGAATGAATGAATGCATTTTAAAACGCGGCAGCAGATTGTGCGCCCACTCACATACCAATTCAGCCCGGTAGCCTGGCCTTCCTAATGAAGGCATACAACTTCCTCGGCTGAATTTCTCTGTTATGTCCTCCGGGTACAACACGCAGCTTCCGACTTCCGAAGTGCACCTCTCTTACCCTAACCAACGCTAGACAGTCAGTAAATATATGAGTGAACGATTCATCCCTCGTTCTCCATGTACTAACTGCATTCCGAATCTTCTCCGTTCCGCAGCAAGAGCAAATACCGGTTAAAGCAACCTATGGTTTCACCATACCCGCTACAGTACCACGTTGTTATATGTGCCGTGGTACCACTATCCGTTTTGGAGCCGTCTGTGTATTGCCTAACGATCCCATTAGCCAGACTTGGGCTGCGATGTGTCCCCAACCACGTATCCCTAGTGGATATGTGAAATCTAAGGGGCATACTTGATACCTGATGGCGGGCATTATGTTGATCCTCCACATTTAGAGTTTCGGGCAATCTGTGAATCATCAAACTTTTGTGAAATTAAGCCTTTCAATTTTTGGAAATTATCTGCCTAAAATATTGCCGCAGGAAACGAGATACCCCACCTGGTCACGACAGGCCCAGGTGGTAATGGTACTCCGGGCAAATTGGCCTTGTAAAACTACGGTCTTAATGGGATCTTTATGGACATTTTTTTCACATTTGCTATTAGGTCATTGACCAACGAGGAGGAAGCTCTAAAAATTGTTGCATTTCAGTATGTCCCCTTAGACTCTTGTCCCTTAGGTGACCAAGTCCTTTCAGTCTGTATGAAGACCTCATGTCATTATGTTCTAAGAGGTGTCATTCTCATAATATATGTAATTCCTACGCACGCCAGTCTTCTGGACCAATACAGCCTTTTCTGGATTGACTCTGAGGCCTTCACCCCGGCATGAGTCTCCCATGCGACCGATGTCATAGTTTTTGACAATGATAATCAGGTTATCAGCATAGGCTTGAGTATAATACTCAGCCTCATTCAGCTCATGCAGTAAGAACTACTAGACATCAAAAGAACGGCGATAAACCCACACCTTGGAGGAAGCCTTTTGCTACCCTCGCCACCGCAGGGTCACAACAAATTTCCACTCTGACTTTGCTCCTTGATAGAATGGTCCTTATCCATCCTACAATAAAGGGCTCTGTACAGCGCCTGCTCACAGCTTGGTAGACCGATTCAAAAGATGTGTTTTCAAACGCGCATTAAGAAAATCCTCAGCGCATATTTCCTACGGTCAAGTACTCTCTTCAGCTAGTTTTTTTTTATAAAAGTACAGAGAAAGTCAAAAAATCGCCTTGTCTAGTCCTCGTTGGATAACCCTGAAACTGAAGAAGAAATGGAAAGTCTTCTTGAAAATATATATACCAACCCTCGTAGCCGTCGATTATTGATTTTATTGTGACAATTTTTTATTGCATTTGCATTCTTATTCCTGTTGATATGACATCTTGCAAAATTGGTGGGAAGAAAGTTTTTAGTTAATAGCAACAAGAGCTACATATTTCAAAATGGGGGTCAGAATCGTTTGGCAAGAGTGAGTTTCTGAATAGTTTATGAAATGATGGAAATGACCGCCATCGACATCCAAGCAATAAAGTAAATTTTGTTCAAAGCGTTGTCTTACGGTACGCAACATTTCGGATGTAAATTGGTGGCGTTCATGAATCATTCGGTTTCGCAAATCATCTAATGATTCAGGCTGGGTATATATATATTTTAGACTTCAGATAAGGCTCCATATAAAAGTCTATTGGGGGCAAATCAGATACCTTGGTAGCCACTCAATATGACTCCTTTCAATCTAGTTTTAGAGAAAATTTTCATGTAAAAATTGGCACACCGGTTGGACGAAATGAAATTATGGTTTCACGGTCTTCTTCAATTTCTATTATTTGTACGAGAGTCGGATGAACAGTTTTCTCTAACAATTCCATATACATTAGGCCATCAAGATGTCCAGGTAAAAAAAGGCCAATTAAGCGACCTCCGTAAATAACCGCCCAAATATTTAATTTTTGGGAATGCTTTGCCAAATTCGAGCCTCATCATTGGGATCTCGGAAACTAGAAGAGATACGAGGTCGGTTAAATAGAGGCAAAGTGGTGCAATTTGATGCTGATCAAAATGTCATCTTAAAAGTTTAAAAATTCCGAATACTTACGAAGATTTTTGGAAAAAAAACGAATATTCGCGATTTCATTTTAATTTTTTTATGACTCTTGTAACGGCGCCCTTTACTTACTTTTTGCCACCTCCTGTATTTCGGTTTTCTCGGGCGACACCCCTTTGATATTTACAGCGACAAAGGGGATCGCTGTTCGCCTATCGGGTAGCCTTTAGACAGTGGAGAAACGGTTGTCCAAGGTTCGGTTTTTAAATACTCGGAATCGGTCCCTGGTAAATGAAACACTCCGTGTAAACAAAATAATGGTCGTGTTTATCCGACAGTAAGTATAAACCTAACTTTCTTATAGCTAAAAGTATCAGACAACTTATTCTAAGCGACCCAACCCGGTAATACGTAAGAAAACTCAAAACGGTAGTAAAAGAATCGAAATCTCTAATCGCGCGGTAGACTGTAGCGGTGCGGAAGCCCCACGGTAAGTATGTTAGCAATTACGTTAAACGGTAGCGGTACGGAAGCCCTACTATAAATATGGCAGTAAATACGGTAAACTGTAGCGGTACGGAAGCCCTACGGTAAATATGGCAGTAAACACGGTAAACGGTAGCGGTACGGAAGCCCTACTGTAAATATGACAGTAAATACGGTAAACGGTAGCGGTACGGAAGCCCTACGGTAAATATGGCAGTAAATACGGTAAACGGTAGCGATACGGAAGCCCTACGGTAAGTGCGGTACTAGATACGGTGAACTGTAGCGGTCCGGAAGCCCTACGGTACGTGTGGCAGTAGATACGACGGTACGGAAGCCCTACGATAAATACGGTATACGGTTCTTAATAGCTCCAGCTCTATGACACGGTCGGTTCAGCAGAACGGTTCCCTAACTCGGACGTGAAGCCTGGATGGACTTAGTTTGGAAGGATCCTTAGCCGGGATTACTCCACTTGCCAAGCCAGGATGGCCGGGATTACTCTGCTTGCCAATAGGGGAGCCGGGATTACTACGGGAGGAAGGCCGGGATTACTCCGCTTGCCAACCGGGATTGCCAAGCAGGGATGGCCGGGATTACTCCACTTGCCAATAGGGATGGCCGGGATTACTCCACTTGCCAAGGCAGGATGGCCGGGATTACTCCGCTTGCCAATAGGGAGCCGGGAATTCTACGGTAGGCCGGGATTACTCCGCTTGCCAAGGCAGGATGGCCGGGTTTACTCCACTTGCCAATAGGGAAAGGATCATGGACCAGGAATACGGTACGACGGATATTTACCTGCTCGGTCGGTCGGTCCTTCCCGGTTTGTCTGGAGCTGGCTCGGTGCTAGACTGCCGACTGACTCGACTCGAGAACCCCGGGTGGGTACTGCCTGCTGCCTGTTTAGCGCGATGCCGCCCAGTTTTGTTAGCTCGACCCGTAGTGGGGATCGCCGCGATCGCGTCATCGGCCGGCCGATAGGTGGGGACCTCACGCGCAGCGTGATGCGACGAAGATCGCGACGCTGTACTGGTACTGCACGAGAACTACGGAAAAAGTGAAAACCGATTTCCCGGCTTTTCGCGACGGAATATTTTATAGAATTGAATTTAGCATATTTAAATTATATTTTATGAAAAGGAATGATGTTAATAGCACGTAAAATAAGAAAGTTAATCCGTAGTGCATCCTATTCCCCAATAAATATAGCAACTTCGTTACACTCTATTTGAATAGATATAACTAAATAAATTTCACATTCTTATTGCTACTTTTTCTGTTCTACAAGATATTGTTATCAGATTTTCAAACCGACGTTTCGTCTTTGAGCTGCCATCATCAATTTGTTTTTTTAAAATACGGCCCTGGATTTTTTATTATGGATTTTAAGAGCATCTAAAGTCCCAAACCCAATGATGTATCTCACTTATTCGAAAAACTTATATTAATGGTATTTTCCATAAGAACTCATGTGTTAGAGAGAGACAGAAAACATATTTTTGGTAAGATTTTACCAGGAAATCATTAAAATGATTTTTTCGATTAAGTGCGATACATCATTTATTTTGGGACATTAGAAGCTCTTAAAGTCCGTAATAAAAAAATCCAGGGCCGTATTTAAAAAAACAAAGTTGATTATGGCAACTCAAAGACGAAACGCAGGTTTGAAAATCTGATAACACCATCTTGTAGAACAGAAAAAGTAGCAATGAGAATATGAAATTTATTTTGTTATATCAATTCAAATAAAGTCATAAAAAATAAAAATAAAATCGCGAATATTCGGTTTTTTCTAAATATCTTCGAAGTATTCGGGATTTTTTAACTTTTAAGGTGGTATTTTGATCAGCATCAAATTGAGCAACTTTGCCTTCATTTAACCGACCTCGTATCTCTTCTAGTTTCCGAGATTCCAATGATGAGGCTCGAATTTGGGACACTCTGTACAGGGTGGCTCGAAAAACGATAAAAAATATAAAGTTCGTATTTAAAAAAGAAAGTTGATGATGATCCCTTGAAGACGAAACGTCGGATTTCAAACTGGATAACATCATTGGATAGAGCGGAAAAAGTGGCAATGCAAAAGTGCAATTCAATTTGAAATCCGTTTTTAAATAAACACAGGAAAAAAATAAAACGATTTTTTGAAAATTTCGGTTTTTTTCCGGATATCTTCGGAAATACTCGGAATTTTGAAACTTTCTAAACGGCATATTGTTAGGCACCTAAATGCGCAATTTTGCCTTAATTTGACCGACACTGTATCTCTTACGGTTTTAGAGTTCCCCATACATAGACACGAATTCGAGCCACCCTGTACTTCATGAAATATTCTGGGGTTTTCATCTGACCAATATTTACAATGACAACGTAAAATGAACACTTATCTCACAACAGATATCGAACAAATAGTTTGTATTATGGGTAATAGTTTCACTTATCACTTCACAGAATTGGAATCTACAATCGAACTCATCATCATTCAGTCCTTGAACTAATCGTATTTTGAAAGGATGAAACTTATTTTGTTTAAGGGCTCTCTGGATTGTGGTGCATAATACACCAGACACCTCGAATTATTTGTTAGTACTAAGCGTGTGATCCATGGCTACATTAAAAACTTCTATTCCCTCATCCCTTTGATCATTTCCCACTGATCCAGTGTCGTCAAACTCGGCAACCAGTTGTAATAACATGAACGTCGGACACATTTTTTCAGGATGTGTTTCATTTGACATAGTCGCGGTTACTTGCCCATTGTCGTTATTGCTATAAAAATGTTTGATCACTTCTACCACTTCTACCATGGAAATCCCACTTTGATTTTACTAAAAATTAACAATCGATTCGACACAATTCTAACGTTCCTAAAAATTCACGTTGAGCTGATTAAATCAGATACATGTTTTAAGAAACAAAAATAGAAGAAACATTGTTTAAAAGGCCAATCTGATAAAATTAGGGTTGATGTTTAAGTAAACACTTTTTCCCAATTGACTCGTTTACCCTTCGAACTCTCATTTCGTTATGGATGGAAATATTAAGGTAAAATTTTAGAGAAATAAAGCACTCTAGGAGATCTTTAGTGTCAAGCTTTCTCCCCTAATTGAATTTTGGGGGTTTCCCTTCCCCCCGTTGAAGCTACGAAGATAAAAAAGAAAGGTGAAACATATTTCCACTTCGAATCAAAAATCGACGGGTTTCTCCTGATGTTCATTTTTATGATGCTTACTGGAACCATCTTTTTTCAAAACTGATTAGTTGTAAAAGTTAACATTTTCAAAATTTTTACTTGATCAATCTACACAAACTTGCAAAACGACGCATCTCTCCCCGAAATATAATTGTTTAAGTATTAATCATCTTAAATAAGAATATTCCTCTTAAAACATAATAGTTTAAGTCACATCGCTGCATCATTAAATATTTAAAATTAATTTCACATATATTATTTTTAATATGTTTTATATAACTTTTTAGGTAGGGTTACTGTATATAGATTTTTATTTTTATCATGTGGAGGTGTTATGAGACGAAATTGGGCTAATTTTTCCAAAAGTCATATTTTCATCTTCTTTCTGAACTAAAAGTAATTATGAACGCTTATTAAAAACTCGCACTTTATAGTTCCTCAGATAATTTAGTTAATTCTAATATAAGCAAGTTTTGGAGAATTAAAATTACAAACTAGTTTTTTTCTGTGTAAATGATGCCCTAATACACCGATTGTGATCTTCACATAATGGAAATAAAAATATATTATATGCTGTTGATGATCTACCTATTACATCTATATAATACGCTCAAGTTTAGCTTAAATCGCAAAATTAACTGATATGTGAGAGTCGCAGCGTATAAATAGGAAACCAGGGACGAAAATATAAGTTGAACTTAACAAATAATTTACTTATTACTCAACATAATATTGTAAAACAAGGGTGGAAAAGCATTGCAATACGAGTCTGCCAGTTTCAATCATTGTAATATATGTATAGCGTTTTTTAGTCAGTTTTTATTTTATATTTGAGTATTAAGTCACTTCTCAAATACAAAAGAAGATCATTCATTCTTTAACTTGTGTCGTCAGCTTTAGTTTATATTATAAGATTATGGAAAGTGAAGAAGAAAGCGGATTTTAAGAATTTTTCAAACTTGGAATTTGAAACGACGCTCATCAAAATGTATTTTGTTGCTCAAAAGGTCAAGTTAAATAAAGGCGAATAAGCCCTTTTCTTGACTAGAACGTTTTCTTCGCGTATTTTCGGAAAAATCACTACGATGACTGCTTCCTCTATGTGGTCCGCCTATTCTGATGCTATTATTAATGTTTATTTGGATTATTGTGGATGTAACATCAATTAACAATAAGAAACTGAAGGTGAATATGATTATATGCGAACGAAAAATGTGAATGTCACGAGGATAGACTATAAAAACCACTCACAATTATTTTGTGTTCTATCAGCATCTTACCTAAAAATATACGTGTAATACTTTTAGAGTGCCTACAATTTAAAATTGTTATTTTTATCCAAAAATTAATAATAAAATCTGTTAGAGAATATAAATTTTAATAAATGTTTTAGATGTTTAACGTGATGTTTGATTTTATATAATATAATTATCCAAATAAAACAATATATACAGGGCAAGAAATAAAGTAAACGTTAAATGGAATTTGTACCTGTAAAAAACACTGGCTTATCTAAAAATAAATCTAATTTTTTCCTGGCATTATTAGACGAGATAATAGAACAAAAATTGCATTTCCTCAATGTCACTTTTCACTCCACATGATTTTTCTATTGGAGGTGACACGTCTTCCCCCGCAACAATATCGACGAGCCGAGATATTCAATTAGCATTTGATCAGAATAAAAAATAGTACTTATTATCGTTATGTTAGGAATAACCCCGCAAGTGGATGGTTTCCTAACTTCGTGCTGGCGCGAAAAATATGATCTTTAAAAATTAGTATCTTAATATAGTATAGTTCACACATTCATAAGCTATTTGAATTAAATAAAAGTGAATCTGCTACCGTGGACGTAACATGCGAAAAGCAAAAATGTAGGTCCCATCACTTTTTACATTATTATGGTACGATTTTTTCGTTGGAATAAAACATTTATTTCTTTTAGTTTGTGCTCTCTGTTTTTTGAAACTTTCAACAGTTTTCGATATATCAAGCAGATATTAAAAACTTGCTGATTTTTCGGTTAATCCGCAATTTTGAGAGAGTTTCGCCTAAGGGAGAATTGAGAAATTTTAGTATGTTAAGCAGGAGAACATGTACAAAAGATTCCTGCAATAATCAGATTTATATAAGTTTGTTCCATCTTACCATGTAAACATTTCTTAACAGAACTGGCGTATTTATCAGAAAAATTATTGCTTATTACTCCACCTCAGTTGTAAGGCCGCTTCGCCTCTGGCCCTAAGGTGTAAACCGCGCAAGTGCTAGTTTTGTGACGAATCGGAGTTAACAGCTGATTCTAGTTAATTTGTTTCAACAAATTATTTCATAGTTCTTATAAATCTATTCAGAAAAATAAGTTAAATTTCGCACTAGATTGCCAATAGGCAACGTTAAATTAAAAACAATAGTAATTTTCATTTAAAATTAAATGAGATTCGTTACTAGAAATGGTGCCCGAACCGCGTCTAAAGTTAAATTATTTTGCCTAAGGAAAAGTCAGGAAAATGTACAACAATAGCACCTATCATATGCCTTATCAAAATCAAATAACTTGCTATTGGAATATATTCGAAATAAACGACATTATGTTTAACTTCACCAAAACCGCCGCCATCTTATGTTTTTTTCGACTGCATTATAACGCAAAATTAGATGAACTAACTACAAGAACTATCACCCACTAGTTGCCGCTTCACAAACAGGCCCTCAAAACACTGCTCTAAAAAGAAAACCTTGGCCAGGTAACTTGGAAGACCCGACGGTACTAAAACCCAGGTTGAAATTTACAAAACATGTTAAAACGCTAAATGTAACATTAAAAATTTTCGACGACTCGACTTAGAAATTTTAAGTGTTCGTAATAAAAACATTTTAATAGCTGGGCAGGTGCTGAATCCAGTTTTTTCGAGGAGAAAAACAAGCCTTGAAAGATGGTATAAAAAGCTAAAAATCTTTGGGAAGGAGTCAGTCAGAAAATAGTCTTCAAGCGCTACAGTACGTTACAATGCCCAAGAAGAGCCTCGAAAAATCAGCCTGAAAAATCGTCTCTACTCTCGGTAAATCGGTACACAACATATCTATCACGAATGTTACGCAGTCCAAATGGTTAGACAGTATTGACCAAGTCGTGAAAAGAGTCTCTGAGTGTCGAGAAACAAATCTGCCCTCGTTGTCAAGAACGAAAAATCTAAAAATTAAAATGGTTATTAAATGCAATTAGAGCAGTAAAAAGCTCGTGCACTTTGTCAAGTTTTGAATTAACTTTGACAAGATGACAAGAATATTGTCGTATCTTTTAATTACTGGTCTGTTAGGTTAGAGTGATATGTAGTGGTCGATGTGTATGTGTTGAAGGTAAATGATTAATTGAGGCGCTTTTGAGGTGCTATATATCTACAATTTGGTATTATGTGTTGGCGAAGAATTCAATGATTTGTATTTAAAGATTTGGTTAATTTTTAAGTGTCCCTTATCAGCTTCAGTTTTTAGCAAAGGCAACAAGGTGTTATTGAAATTAACATTTACAAATCATTTGTAAAAAACAAACTCCAAATTTCAATCGTTTTCTTCCCCTTAGCTTCGCCTTTCACTCCTGGCAATTGGGTTACAATATTGTCAGCACGTGTCCGAACATTTCTCAACTTTTTCCCAAATCTTTTTTCCACATAGTTCCATCTCTTCCAAGAAAGCAAGGTTCTCGAAAACTCTTCTTTGTTTCAGATTCCGTATCTTGTTCTATTTCTATGTCTGACATATCTTACTCCGTATCTGAGTTCTCATCTTGAATTTCTAGTTAATCTACGTCTGATCTGGTATAACTGTCCTCAGCTTCTTCTACATCCGTTTCAACCTCATCAAAAAGTCGATGCTCTAAAACGAAAACCTTGGCCAGGGAGCGTTTCGATTGAGAATATTTATCGAGCAAATGGAATAACCAATTTTAATTATCCTAATATGGACGACCCGGCGGTACTAAAACCCTGGTTGGAATTTACAAAACATGTTAAAACGCTAAATGTAACATTAAAAATTTTCGGCGACTCGACTTAGGGATTTTAAGTGTTCTTAATAAAAACATTTTAATAGCTGGGCAGGTGCTGAATCCAGTTTATTCGAGGAGAAAAACAAGCCTTGAAAGATGGTATAAAAAGCTAAAAATCTTTGGGAAGGAGTCAGTCAGAAAATATTCTTCACGCGCTACAGCACCTTACTATGCCCAATCAGTCTGAAAAATCGTCTCCACTCTCGATAAATCGTTACTTTGCCCAAAAACATATCTATCACGAATTTTATGTAGTCAAAATGATTAGACAGTATTGACCAACTCGTGAAAAGTGTCTCTGAGTTTCGAGAAACAATCTGCCCGCGTTGTCAAGAACGAAAAATCCAAATGGTTAGTAAATGCAATTACAGCAGTAAAAAGCTTGTGCACTTTGTCATGTTCTGGATTGACTTGGACAAGATGACAGGAATAATGTTGTATCTTTTAATTACTGGTCTGTTAGGTTAGTGTGATATATAGGTGTTATAGGTAAATAATTAATTGACACGTTTTTAAGGTGCTATATATCTACAATTTGGTATTATGGGTTTGCGAAGAATTCAATAATTCTTATTTAAAGATTTGGTTAATTTTTAAATACCCATTATCAGCTTCAGTTTTTAGCAAAGGCAACCAGGTGTTATTGAAATTAACATTTACAAATCATTTGTAAAAAACAAAATCCAAATTGCAATCGACGTTGTTTTCTCCTTAGCTTCGCCTTTCACTCCTGGTAATTGGGTTAGAATATTGTCAGCACGTATCCGAACATTTCAACTTTTTTCCATATGTTCTTTCCACCTAGTTCCATCTATTCCGAGAAAGCAAGTTTCTCGAAATCTCCTCTATAGTTCAGATTCCGTATCTTGTTCTATTTCGATGTCTGACCTATCTGAGTTCTCATCTTGAATTTCTAATTGATCTACTTCTAAACTGGTATCACTGTCCTCATCTTCTTCTACATCCGTTTCAACCTGATCAAAAGTTGAAAAAGTCATCTGTATTCTATTTCATAGTCACCTGCAGCCATTTTCTACTACAACCTGTAAAAAATTAGACTAATTATCTTTAAATCGCGCATTGATAATGGAAACATATTTTATATTTTTGAGATAATCACTTCATTCCGTAACTAACGTCCGTCTCCAAGACAGACTTGAATCATAACTCAGACCACTTCAACTAACATCCGTCTCTAAGACCGACTGTGACAATAACTCGGAACACTTCGCTCAGCAAAGACTGACTAATGCACAGATTCGCGTCCAACTACAATTTTGAGCCTTCACGCATGCGTACGTGCTAATTCATATATTTTTCAAAGTTGTTTTTTCTTGATTTTGGGCATTGCCTTGGGTTAGTTTTGTTTGAGTGCGCCCCCGGAGCGAGCGAAGGGTCATGCGTGAAGTGAAATATTAGAACAACACTGGGCTGCTACCAAATGCGCCGGTCCGAAGGTAGAAAATGTGGTGTAGGTACACGTGAGTAATCCACAGTAAGTAAAGGTGTCTGTGTCAGGAAAGTAGAGGGAAGGGGTCGGTCCGCATCGCGGGAATATTTGTTGATTCGGTCTCTGAGACGGATAAGGCGGTACACAGAGGATCATCCATAAGCTGTGCCATTAGCCTGTGTCCGCACAGAGCCAATCGGAACCGCTGAAGCCGTGGCCAAATTTGAATGCGTAATCGGTGTCATATCGGCACAGGCTAACAGTCCTCGTCATAGAAAATATATTGGTCCTCGTGCATGATACAATTGTATCATGGTCCTCGTGTACGTCTTGTCAGAGTCTTTGTTAGTCGCATAGTTGCAGAAGGTTAATAAAGGTGATAGTGGCGAACCCAAAGCCGATGCGGCCTTATTAAAAAATCCTACAACTGAAGTGGATGGACAATTTGTCTGATAAACATGAATAATATAGAACATATCTACAATACTGGTCTATTATTTTTGTTCCTTAACTGACCTATATAATATGTTTTCCTCAACATTACAGAGTCCGCAAAGTGCCATCTTTTTTTGGCAACACTTGAAGGTAACTGTAATAAATGATGACGATTGGGATCGATGATATAATGTGAAAGCGCAAATATTGCCACTATTTAGTAACTAAAAAAAATCACATTTCTTCTCTACAATTACTTATATATTTAAAATTCGATTGTAGTCCGACTCGTAAACTAAGATTATCAATTGTCAATCCAGTTTAACTTGACCCTGTCTATATGAAAAAAAAAATTATAAAAAATGACCACAATTTTAAAAAGTGCGAAAGCGTAAAAGCGACCATATAAGGAAACCACATGTAGTTTGGCAAACAGGGTTTAAAAAGTGATTATTATATTATAACAAATTACATTTATGGGTTGATAACTGCGATTCAAGTTAAGTATAAAAGTATAAAAACATCTAGTCAGTTATTATAATTAAGTTGTATAAAAAAATTAACTAAAAGATACACCTGTTATTCCCAAAAGAAAAGAAGCCGGATGATAATATCTAAGACAATACCCCTAACCTACTGTTTGCCAAATGAAAGAACCCGGACGAAAAGAATGCAGGCAAAAAATGTCTTCGCATATTTAGATGCTGCCACATTTTTTTCCCAATAATCCTAATTTATTTTCTGTCTAGTTTCCTATAGTGAATTTACATATTTAAATTTCCTACTTGAATACTTAATTTTGTTATTTTCCTTAATACTACTGTCTTCTATTATTTACTATTTTATTTACACAGGGAAATACGGAATACGGAATACTATAATATTTGTAATATTTATATTTTATTCGCCTTCAAGCTATTTAAAATACGCGACAATAGGCAACAGTGCGACGTTTACTTGGTTTTTAGCGGGAGGCAGTTTCGTGATTGGTCGCAGGATATATTAAATACACTTTGACCCTAGACCAACACCTAATTTTTTTACATATTTTAAAATTTCGGCAGCGACTTGCTTTAGCCATTGGCGTGGAAATCACAAAGAATCCTTCTTTGTGGTGGAAATTGCCGATGCCGGACTGTGTGGTTATTTATATTATTTGGTTTGTACGGTCTGGTGATATATAGGTTTTGTCGATTTTGCAAATTCTCTTTTTTCACTAGAAAGGGGGTGTCCTATAGAGTAGTTTAAGCCAAAAAAGTCGGAAGATCCGCTACATTTGAACTGAAAAAATGCCCTCAAAGTTCGAGTTTTGACAGAAATTTTCAGCACCACTTCACAAAAGCACTAGAAATATAGACAAAACACATCTCAACATCAATTGTCGGGTGAAAATATTAACTAGGATACATTTGCGTCGAACGAGAGACCTCCGTTTTGTTCCGGTCCTAATTTAAAGCGACTCATAGCCGCATTAGACAAAATTAAATTTTACTTGTAAATATCTATCCTCCTTTTTACTGTCAACTGTCACAATAGCCAAAACAAAGATTTTTAAGAAGGCACACTGTTGCCAGACGTTTACTGTAGTTTCGTTAGCAAAATTCATTAGAAAAATGGTGCGCTATAAGCGCAGCTTATTTACTACCAGCTAGTCATCTTGCGGCGGCATCCTTTGATTTGGGAAAGTCAATAACCAAGTTTTGCAAATTTTAGAAGAGGGTCATGACTTAATATTGTTTTAAACACCTGGGCATCTGAATAAAACTTTTGACAGTTCGTTTAATTTAAAATATGCTTTTTATACTACCGTGCGTAAAGTACTCACTTTACGCACTCTCTAAGATTCGTAAAATATGCTTTTTTAATGTGCAGTGCGTAAAATAAGTTATTTTACGCACTAGTGCGTAAAGTAATTTAATAATATTTTTGTTTTTTCATATATTTTTCGGTAGTAGAAAAAATTTGTATGCTACTCATGTGTAAAGTACCCTTTTTTATTCGATTTCAATTAATTTTTTTATCAATATTCCCATTCATAAAAAAAGATTCACTTTACACACTTGTTGCATAAATAACTATTTTATCGTCAAAATCCGTTTAAAAATTATTTTAAAACGCACAATAATTGTACAAAAATCCGAAATTTCCGAACCTCTCAGGGCGATAGCCGAGGCTTCGGACGAATTTGTTATGTATTTTGAAGCGAAAATTCATTTTAAATTCATTTGTGGAACTGAACCGCTTAGAGCACAGTGCCCGACACACCACCTTTCCGATTTCGATAGAGTTCACTAGCTGGTAGTGAATAAGCTGTGCTATAAGTGTCTCTACTCTTTTTTTATTTAGGTGAATGATTTTTTATGGCAGTAGCACATCCTATATTGCTCGACGAGCGGTGTGTGTGCGAAGATGTTGTTTGACACGGTTCTTGAATATTTAGTTAGGGGAACAGTTGTCCTGGGAGGATATTCGCATGTAACAGGCAAGATGTCCATTCGGCAATGTCGATCGTTTCTTTATATGTGACGTGCACGATAGCATTCAGTCAGATGTCGTGACTGTTACATAGAATCAACAAATAAGTCTTAAATTATTTTAACACTTCATGCATGGCCCTCCGCTCGCTTCGCTCGCTACGGGGGCTCAACAAACAGAAACTAACCAAGTGCTAACCAAAACTAACCCAAATTTTTAAAAAAAAATTGGGGTTGTTTTGGTTAGCACCTGGTTAGTTTCTATTTGTTGAGCCCCCGTATAGAGAGCGAAGCGAGCGGAGGGCCATGCATGAAGTGCTTAAATAATTGAAGACTTATTTGTTGATTCTATGTAACAGTCACGACATCCGACTAAATGCTATCGTGCACGTCTCATATGAAGAAACGTTCGGCATAGTCGAATGGACATCTTGCTTGTTACATCCGAATATGCGTCCTGGGAGAAAGTTTCACAGTGATGCAGTGCGCCAGACAAAGGAGTTCTTGTAAAGCGATGTTCTAGGTGTTTCCAGTTGTACGACGAACCGGTGCGCTCTTGCCGTTTATCGTGACTGTCTGACAGGCGTTGTCAGGGGCGAGATAAGGAGGGCCAAATCATGGGAACATCTGCCGTAAAAGTATCTGTAAAACAGGGATTTCTCGGTCACATGTTTGCGGTCTTTCAGACTATCCAGATTCCGTGTCAACTCCGGGTCACCGACGAGACGCACAACAATTTGCTGAACGGAATCCAGTAGCTTTAGGGTGTGCTCTGGCGTGGCACCCCAGATGTGCGAGCAATATTCTAAGCACGCTCTTATTTGCGCTTTGTAAAGCAAGAGCAACTGCTGCGGTGTATACATTCTTTGTTGCGAAATAGCGTACCAAGCTTCTGGGAGGCTGATTTTGCGACGTTAGCAACGTGGTCATGCCAGGACATATTGCTGTTGACCAAGACCCCCAGTAGTCCGATTGAATGAAGATGAAGGGATGGTCGATCCTGCCATAATGATATCATTTCCCGCCGTATGGTAAACGTGGCTGCTTGGATGATTTTTCAATGTGCATTTGCATCCATACATCGAAATGAAAGAGACACTCATTCGATTACACTATTCCTTTGTAGGTATCGTCAAATATTTCACTTCATACATGGCCCTCCGCTCGCTCCGGGGGCGTAACCAAACAAACCTAACCCAAACTAACCCAAGACATTCCCAAA